>OMNW01034575.1:39745-71016 GCA_900303245.1 Selene dorsalis | reverse complement strand
AAATTGGCATGCTGATTTCAAAATTGCAGTCAGTTTTTTTCTAGCACGTCAAGTTTTTTCTCCACAGCTTACCCTCCAGATAAGCAAAAGTCCACTGATTAGCTGTAGTAAGACTTGCCAGCTGATTCATTACAGTAGCCATATCCTTTGTAAAAACATAATAGTGTTAAATAAACATTTCAGTCATGCCTGTTTCTTTCGTATTTCATTGTATGTCAATATTAAGTACAGTATTTTTCATATTTTTGAAGAAAACAGGGATCCTATAGTTCAAAAACTTGACGTGATAGAGAAAAACTGAGATTTTGGATCCCGCACCCAAAAATTAGTTAAAAACAGCTGTCAGACCAAACTCAACAAAAATTGTGTTCCCCAGTGTTATATTTTGAACCAGGAGAAAGAAAAACTACATTTGGCCTGCAGCTTCACCTTCATTATGATTTTTGGGACATGATTCATCATCTTATACTCAAACATTATTCATTTATAGCATTGTGCTTAAAGTAAAACTTTAAACAACACAACGTTTCAGTGGAAACTAGTCATTAGCTATATGCCAGTTTTAGTGTGTGGCCACTCACAGGCAACTAAATGAACTGAAACAGTGTACATGTTCAACACTACATGGATTTAAAGGCATGAAAACGTCACATTGATATGAGTGCTGACTTCACAGACTTACAATGTTCATGACAGCGAGGACGTAGCCCTCCACAGCTTTGGTCCCATGATACTCCACCATTTTAGGGTCGGCCACCACCAGCGTCTCCACCCACTTCTCTTTGCTGACTGAGCGTTGACGTATTCTCCTCCTTCTCTGCTGCCGGTGCTCCCAGTGCTCCCGTTGTCTCTCACTGTCTTCGAGACTTTGAGGGGAATCTGAAGATGCGAGACAGAAATAGAGGTGGAGTGCATGCTTTCAAAGCTTATATGACTTTCAACCTGCCACACTGAGTCACAAGTTGATATATTAGGCGTTATTCAAATCATTCCATAATAAATTTCAAATAAGAACTACTTATTTAATACAGACTTATTCAGTTTAATAGTCTTATGTGGTTGTGGTGCTTTAGAGCCTTACCCTGAGGGACTTATACTTGAGTATTTCCACTCCACTTCCACTCAACTTCTTTTCTTGATATTGTTCCTTCTACTTCATCACCTTTATGCGATTGTTTCGATTTGACAGTTTTAATTAAGATACAATGAGGCCTGAGACACTTCAGTTCAATGAAGTCCTGTAGTGAATTCACTTTAACCCCAGAGGACAAGCTGAATCCCCTTGACTGTCATTGTATAATTTGCATTGCATATATTTTATAAGTTTAACTCATAATTTTAAAGTTTGGTCACTTTTAATAAGAACATCCTACATTACATGAATTAAACACAAGAAACTAAGAAAATGAATAAGATCCTTTTAGATAACAAACAAAACTGAGTGCACATTGTCCCTTTTTGTGTAGATCCTGTCAGTAAAAATGTCCATGCAGTATTTGCATTGATTGACAGATATGTAGGACTCACTCTTCTTTCTGAGAGCGGTTCCACTCACATGGAGCAGATGGCCACAAAAATCCCCAAAACTGAGTCTGATTGGTCCTTCACAAAAGAAAAACTTACCAATTATTAAACATCACTGCACTGACATCTGGAAGAGACTAATTCATGTGGCAAGAGGCGTTTAAGTTCTAATAATCTATTCATAAACTCAAGGCATGCCTCCTCTGCATGAGGTTCAATATTCAGGGTCAGTTCAGCCAAATCAGAACTTTAAGTAGCTGTATCAGCAACTTCATTGAATGTTTTATTCCTCTGACCTCTGCAGATTAGCTGGAGACAGACTCATGAATGAGAAACTAGATCTATTTATCAGTCATCATCTTCACTCTGGTCATTCAGTGCTCAATGTCTATGAGAATAAAAGAAGACTGAGCATATTGTGAGCTACGCCCAGTGCTGCTGAACAAATACAAAGTCTGATATATTGTAAAACTGTCACTTTACATACAGCGTGTGATGAGAAATAAAAAAGGCATTTACTTTTGAGTCCACAGGTACCGTTGAGAGCTTGTTTCCCTGAGATTGGCTGTACGACTGGACTCCAGGAGGAGGGGGGTACGTGGCGTTTGTAGATGGCGTGGGCCTGTGGTGTTGATGCGTCATCACTCGGCTTCTCCAGAGGCTGAATGAAAAACTCTTCATTGGACAACCTGAACAGTCCTGTCTGAAGGAAACAAAGGCTGCGGGTCAGTCCATCACCTCTTAATTATGATAATCACAGAGCTTTTATTCAAATACTGTGCTCAACGTTTCAAACAGAACTTCTGACCTGTTTGATCCTCTGCCATCACATATCATGAGATGATGGCTGGTTTTTAAATCTGCAGATTAACTTGTCTCTGTCTCATACCATACCAAGTGATGCTATTCTCAACCAGCAATTTATTATTTCAGTCACGCTCCAAATATAACTACTGTAGTGTGATTAGATTTCAAATATTCCCTTTTCATGTTAGCGTGACCACTGATACATCCTTTTAAATATTAACTTGTTTTTGGCTAGTTCCAGATTTCAGACAATGGTCAGATGTGACTATGCTGTTGTACAAGCTGAGCACACCCTGCAGGTGGTTCAGAGTTAAAGCCTTCAAATGAAAAACAAGTGTCTTTTCTCATGAGACCATGAAACTTTGCCTTGTGGGAAGTAACTTATTTTTGTCTGCCTTAGCCTCATGCTGAGCCAGCACAAAGAAAAAAAAAATCTGTTATGAATAAAATTAAACATATATGATATTTCATTTTAGTTCTTGTGCGTTCCTCCTTCAAGACTTCATAAGAAATGTGATGCAGCTTGTGAGGAGAAACCTTGATACTGATTTGTCGCTGGCACACAGAAAAAGAGCCCAGCGAGCAGAATAAACAGCCTGATGTCTCACGGCTGCAGCAAACATCCAGGGCACGACAGAGACGGGGGACAGATCAGATGTCACATAAATTACTGAACCCTAAACCACACTGGTGCTGTGCCAAAACCAAATTCCAGTAGCCCCCTTCTTTCTCTTTTCACCAGCCTTGCCCTATATTTAATTCCCACTCATCTTATACCCATATATTCTGTCTCTCAGCTGTCACGGAGACTCGGGGTCACACTGAAGCTCACACTGGAGGGCTGGGGCCACAATATACAGCATGTACAAATGTACTATGTGAGGAACGTCCAGCAGTGAAAATTCAAAGTCACAAAGCTTCAAAGAAGTTGCTCCACGTGTTATGAGATACAATGTGGACATGCTTCTGCAGATCTATGCAACTGACTGATGTGCTCAGTGACAAAAGACACTAAAGTTGTTTTGGTCTTGATGCTTTCCTCACACTTCAGGGACATAGTGTAAATAAGTGACTGATATTTTCACATTAACAGTGGGATTAACACCTCCTTCAAAATCTCAATCACTCATTTAAAATAAAAAATAATCTACACATTAACACTTCAACTTGAATATTCAGGCTCCTGTTGTGACTTTGAATAGTTTAAAATGCACCAATGACTCTGAAAACCACCACTAATGACTAGAGGGGTGCAACCAGCCACGGGTGAAAGGAAACCAGATCATGTGTCCTAGTTTTCCCCGTTATGTCCATTTGTAGCAACAGTGTTTGGAATTCTGCACAGCGCTCGCTCATGCCTGCGTTTTCATTCATTATTAACTTTGGACAACTTTTACACATGGGGACATCGCAAACAAGACAGTTACTTTTATCGCCTGTATCTATGGGATACACGCTGCTGCAATGTACAGTATTTGTAAAGTTATCAATGCAGCCTTTGACTGTGCCCTTCGGCTTTATAAATAACATCCTTGGACTCTGATTGTGTTTTGTGTTTGTGTTGTGAGTCTAAAATTCCATGCCCCTGCATCGCTCTCATCAACAAAGCCTCTGAAACATTTATTTCAACAGTGACTCTACACTCAAGTTGTTACATTATGGCATTTTTTAGCCGGAGCCAAACTTTGCAGGAATGTGGAAGCCTACCTCTTCAAGGAGCACACTGTGATGTGAATACATATTTATGAGCAGGAATAAATAAAATCCTGTTTATTTTGAGCTTCAACAAAATAAAACACATAAATAAAAACTTGATTTTCTGTCTGTGGTTTAGCAATGTGCCACCACGACAAAACCACAAAAGTCACACATTTTTGTTTCTTTAATCTCAATCAACATATCGTGTATTATTGTTGGAATGAATGAGACAAGATATTTTTTAATTAGTACAATAATCCAGTAAAGAAAAAAAGAGGGGGATAACGCAACATTTATGGTGCTGCAAAGCATGTATTGTTATTTAAATCTTGATACATGTTTGTTTCAGGTTAAAATGCTAATATTTGCTTTGATGCCACGAAAAAATGAAATGACTGCTTTTGTGTAGCAAAACAAACTCACATCTCTAAACAAAGAGGGGCATGTCAGCTAATAACTCTTTGATGCAGGACAATTTTTTACAATACTTTGCTTTAATGATACTTGAAGTGTAATTGACAGTGCAGATTGTTGATGCTGTAAATTGTATTCATGAAAATCAAAGATGTGGGGCACCGAGCACTGAAGGAACAAAAATAACACACACACGCACACGCACACAAACACACACATTACAATATACAGAAATCAGAGGAAATCAGAGGTTGACATACTTCAGGATTTGTTATTCTAGCACCATAATATACATGACATTTATAAAAATAAAGTCAGTAGCTGATAGCAGTAGCAGCAGCCATCAGCGATTCTGAACATACAGTATCTGTAGGTTGCAGATTTCAACTAATTGATTCTTATGGAAAAAATAATTGTTTACAGTCACACTCATGTGCACACACAAACAATAGGATGTCATTTGACAATCATGCTAATCTGCTACAAAGAAGACTTATTACTGTTCCACAAAACAACATGAATGGATTTATGGAGACCTAATGATTACAGGTAGACGTGTGCTGGATAAAGACTATTATATTCCCACACATACCTTTAACAGGATTTCTTTTTAGAGCTCAAGAGGGTGAGTTTGCATAACAAAGACCAAGGACAGTAGGGTAACACAGTGGAATTGAATGATCATGAGTCATATGGATAATATGGATAACTAAACCCATTCCAAAGTCAAAATCACAACGACCACAAAAACAAGGAAAGGGCAGCACAGTGATGCAGTAGTTAACACTGGTGTATCACAGCAAGAAGGTTCTGGGTTTGATTCCCTGGCTTGAGGCCTTTCTGGGTGGAGTTTGTATCTTTTCCCCATGTCTGTGTGGGTTCTCTTCAGGTTCTCTGGTTTCTCCTCACAGTCTTTTGGACTGCATGTGCGACATGCATGTGTGTCTTGGTTGTCTCTACATGTCAACCCTGTGGACTGGAGACATGTCCAGGGTGTACCCTGCCTTCAGCCTGTGTCAACTGGGATTGGCCCTGTCACTCTGCATGGAAAAGCAGTATAAACAATAGATGGAGGTCTGGTGCACCTACTTCTGGTACGCTCTCACATTTAGGTGCAAGCAAACTATCTGATCTGATCTTGTTGCCATGAAAACATCTGAAGTTGATGAAAGTCACTCATAAAGAGGAATCAGAGCACAACTATTACTGTGAATTCACATTTCTCTCTGTGAGAAGTTTTGATGCAAACGAGACAGTGAAACTTCAGCTTAAGTCAGGGGACCAAATATATTTGCTGGAAGGCCAACATTTGGCCAACAGGCTGCTATTAGCTGCCACAGCTGCACTGGCAAAGTAAAAAAAGAAAAAGATATTTGGATGATTTTTCTTTGGACGCCAGTTTAGATCTAAACTGTTAAAATTCCTGACCTCCTCAGTAATTGGTCACAGAAGGTTGTTATGAGAGGTTACTCCTTTACTGAGCGTTCTTCAAATCATCCAGTGGGGTATGTACGATCTCAAGCAATTCCTCATTTGTACACACATCTATCAGTAATGACCTGATATTAGTGCTGACACAATCAATGACATTTTAGTTGACGATCAATTGCCATACAAATAACGATTTGTCTTTTTCTGATCATTTTATGCCACCAAATAGTACAATCAGGTGATTATGTAATAACTGTGACAGGCCTACCTGATCCAAGAAAATACAGATTTTTCGACTGCTGTTGAGAGTGAAGTGAAGAAGAAAATGATGATGATTCATGCCACATAGCAACACCAGGACAAACAGCAGACATTGAGTGACTGATAAAGGGTTAGGTATAAGGCCCGTTTCCATGACCTTTATATACAATATATGTTCTGCCTTAAAACAAAGTGCTCATTCTTAAGCTTTCTGATTCACTGTCAAGTGACAACAAAAACTAATTATGGACTTCAATAAGGGAAAGCAGGTGGAGATCAACAGCAATGCTTTAAAACACTAATACACACATATACACAGGCAACTTTGCAGCATGTACCTGCCCACACAACAGT
Source organism: Selene dorsalis (assembly GCA_900303245.1). NCBI lineage: Eukaryota > Metazoa > Chordata > Actinopteri > Carangiformes > Carangidae > Selene > Selene dorsalis. The sequence goes on along the minus strand of OMNW01034575.1, from coordinate 64,527 downwards.
CATCTCCTCCAAATCTCTGTGCATAAAGGGTCCAGACAGAAATGATAGACAGACATTTACCAAAAAAGAGGAAATCTGGGACACGCCATTCTGTCAAAAACATCTCCAACAAAAGGAAATACAATCATTCAAAGACACAAAGAATCCCAAAACAATATACAAAGAATCAGCAGGTCCCTCTCTCCTCATCAGTCCACAGTGTTCATTACTCCTCCATCACAAGTATAAAGTGTGCTCCATCACAAAACAGAAAAAATGCTCATCTCACATTTGCCAATAAAAGCTGAGGATAATCTTTATGTTTAGTGCCAAATGTTCTACAGCGCAGAATAAATTCATAAATCGCACACTGGATTTTAGTGCAGGAATGGCTGTGGGCCTTCTTTTAGACTTTTAGTCATCCTTTTCTGCAGTCAAAAATAATGTCTGTTTGCTGTTTTTAGCGTTTATAATTTATGGATGAAAAGGTCATTGAAGGAAACTCCTCTTTATCTCAGAATGACAGAAGCTCGACAACCTGGGCTCCAGCTGGGAGAGACAAACTACATTTACATGCATGGTAGTTTACAAGTGATGGGCAGACAGTGGTATTGAAGGAAGAGGATCACAGCAACATCGAAAATAATATGGCACTTCCAGGTAAGTTTAAAGTTATTTAATGCAGTTAGCTCAGCTGCTAATTAGCTATTTGTGAGACCAGGAGACTTTAGCTCAACCAGTTCAAGTAAGCTGCGTAGGTCACTTGTGCGATGTGGAACACACACACTCACTCACACCTCAGTTTATTACATCCAGCACCATTCATCTTAAACTACTGTGCTTCAATACAACCTGCACTAAATCCCCTCCCTGAAGGTTATGATGTTCAAATATGGCTGATTCAACTGAACGATCAACACAAACCACTTCTGTCAATGTGATATTTCTGTTTTTCATATCAATAAACTAATAAATAAATTATTAAAAACACGTAATACTGAGAGAAAGGTGAAAAAAGGTGAAGGTCCAGGTACATTCAAGGTCACCTGTGGAGCCTTTAACTTGTAGGAGTGCTGAAGAGAAGGTTGCTTTTGCTGTGTTTTTTACAAGTGAATCCTTGCTTTGTTCATCTTGTGCACAAAGGTGTGCAGTCATGCTAATAGTGAAAATGATCAATTAGCGGCACATATGCCAAGAGACGCAGCCATGGTCGTGCAGGGACTGGGAAGATGACTGCAAGCAAATAAACATGGATACATGCAGCTTTTAAAGAGGAACTATGTAGGATTTAGAGTAATTGTGATGGTTACATAAATGACTTGTAACTTGTTACAGGAAGAATGGAGGCTCTCTGTCTTCCACCTGGAGTCTCTTGGTGAGTCAGTGAATCATGCAGCTGCAACTTAATACGAGTCACTGTTGCTGGTTGGTGGTTTTCCTCTGCAGGTCTCCATGTAACCATGAGACAAAGCTGAGGTTGGTGGGTGGACTCATCAGGGGAAGACATGCTTACAGTAGTCCGCTATGGTCCAGTCCTTATTGTCTTTTGGTGAGAGGCTTGACATCATGCCTTTAGGAGCCCGGTCTGAACCATCCTTGCCACCCCCCTGCTGTCGTTTGCTTCTTTGTAGGTCCCTTGATGCCATCCTACAGTTGTTGAGTGACATTTGGGTGAGGTGGCAGTCTTGCTGGTCAGTGGACAGTTGTTTTCACCCTCTGCTGGTTTGTAGATGTGTTCTCCTCAGAGTCTGACCTTGGACACTGTTCTGAGAGTGAAGGCAGAACTGAATCTTCTTTTCTTCACTCACAACTTTTCTTCTCAACTCTCTTATATATCAAACAGTTATTCCTTGAATCCATTTACATCAGAGATGCTCCTTTGCACAGTGTTTGCCATCCAGCTGCTCCTTTCCCTTGTTAAAGGTTCCATATTAGTTTTTCAACCATTTCACATAGGTGTAAGTGCTCCAACCACATTGTATTCAGAGTGTACTGCCCCAACTCAATCTGCAGTACTAAATCTCAGCAATCTAAAAATTCCTCTCAAGAGCTCTCCTGAGAACAAGCCGTTTGTGTCTGCTCCTTGAAATGCAAATAAGATGTGTAAACCACCACTCTACTCCACACCCCTCAAGAGGAGAGGGTGTGGTTTTCGCTACCAGTACCATGTGCTAATGTTGACATTGGCAACAATGGCTCGCTGGGATGCAAAATCTCAGCAGGCGGAGCTCATCTTTTTATACTGGCCCAGGGGCAGTACCAAGGCGGTACCAGGAGGTAGAGTTAGCTGCTCTTGACGTCAAGAGCAGCTGCATTTCCAACTGGCCCGTTGGGCACACAATCTCAAAAAAGTGAAGCAATCAATTAACGGAGCGGACAGACTTTTTTCACATCCAGGCGTCATAGAAAGACCATGGGAACACATATAACTGCTACAAAACCAGTATAAAATGGATTTTGCATAATATGGGCCCTTTCAAGAAGATTTGGATCATGTGATGACCTAATCAGTGCCTTCATGTGAGGGATGAGGTGAACCTGTGCTGAGATTCAACAGGCACTGGACGGTGATGATAGAGTGGTTTCTCACCTTTGTACAGGGCAGTAAAATACCAAAAGGGTTGCCTGTCTCTGTCTTGTTTTAGTTGCCTGAGGGGAAGTTTGTTTGTATCAAGTGGAGAAGGCAACTGTGATGTCCCTGCCTTCACAGGTGTGTAAGGTCAAACAAACACAAAGAATTTGAAGCAGAAAGAATGACACTGAGAAGTTCTTATTGTCAAAATAAATCAAATTATCTAATTATCTATTTGAGAGATTGCTGTATTTAGCCTTTTAGACAGGCAGCTTAAAGTGGAGCTCCACTGGTTGTATATATCAGTCTGTATTGTAGAGTATCAGTAAAGAGACTTTTGTAAGTGTGCTGTGATAGGGTCTCAAGGTACTGAAAATGTGGAGGTGTGTGACAGAGAGGTCATGAGTCGATACTTTCCCACACTGACAAATGTCTGAAAATGTGACATTTATCGATTTGGAGATGTGTCCTCTGTGACTTGAGTGAGTTAGTATCATAACCCTATAATACTACATCCTAGTTGGAAAGGTCAGCACAGAAGGAAAGTACAACAACAGTCGCCTCTTGCAACACCTCTAACACGCTGACTATGTAGTCGACTTTACTATACACCAATTCATCTGATCTCTATGCACCTATTGAACAGATGTAGCCTCATCAGTGTTTCCACCCAGGTCCTCTGTACTGCACTGTGGCTTAAGTGACATCCTTCACTTGTAAGATAGAGATATTTAGCAGTTGACATAGATCATCAAGACAGATTTATCAATAAGGGGTGTCACGGATCTTTGCAAATGAAATGGACAAGCATCTCAAACTTAAGCAGCTCAAAAACAGACTTCCAAAATTCACAGTTTCTGTTTTTATGCAGCAATTTGCACTAACTGACTGAAGTCACAACTGACTTAGTTTTGAGACTTGTTGCAAAAAAAATCATCATATCATATCAGTCCTCCTCCTCCTTCTCCCTTCTGGCTCCAGTCTGGTCATTAACCTGCTGATGATTACATGGCGCCAAATGAGATGATGAGACATTGTGCCGCTGCTGACTGACATCACAACAGTGTGTGTGTCTGTGGTGGGGATAATTAGGTTTGCCACAAAAGAATCTGTGACGTCTGTGAGGACTGTTATAGCAGTTTTTTACTTGAGAAGACAAATGGGAGCTATAGCGGTATCCCCAGGGAGAACAAAATGTTGTGTGTTCACTGTTTTTAGGGTGAAATGCGTGATACTATGCGTTTGTGTATATGTTAATATGTGGAAGTGACATTTCTAAAGGAGCTGTGCAATAAATGCTCTTAATATTTAATGTACAGTGATAATAAAGTTCTAAAATTCTAAAATCTGACCAAAATGAGCAATAACATGTTTGGTGGTACTGGAGAAAAGATTTCCATTTTGAGTGTCTGCAATCATGGGCAGAGCAGAACAGAAATGGTGAGCTGCCTTAAGGAGCATATCACAGGGTTCCTGCTGTCATTTTGCATGTGTACATTATGAATGCTTTTGCAGAAGAATGGAGGTGTGATAAATATTTACTGCAAAGCTTGGTTTTGTGTGTGTGTATGGTCTATACTCCACTTCTTGGAAACCTGATGTTGAAGGGCAAACATGAATGTTGTCGAGAAATGTTCAGAGTCTAAACATGTTCCTGCTGAGGGAAAATTCTGAATTGCAGATGATGATGTCAGACACACTTATGGACATGAGGCAGTCTAAAATGACCCTTAGGTCAGATAAATCTGTATTCTGCACATCCATTAGCACAGATTTTGGTCTTAACCCTTCCTTACATGCACTTCAACTGGCTCTGAATGCCCCTGCTGTAGCTGACACCTCTGAGCATTTGGATACAACTCTGAATGCACTTTTAAGAAACTTCAATTAGTTTGTTTATCCACTCACCAGTCCATCACAAGTGCTCATGGCTGCGCTCCCTTTGACATCGGCCCCGTCCCACACTTCACCTAAGAAATGGCACTGGGAGGATTCAGGGGGACGGATCTGGGCCCCTCCCAGGCCGCCGTACCTCCTCTCCGTCAGGAAGCCCGGGGCCAGCAGGTGTGGGTTGAGGGTGAGGTTAAAGTTCAAACTGTGGCCGGCGTGCCACAACTGGTAGAAGATCCTATCTAAGTCCACTGAGGCCTCTGAGGCTTCCCGCCGCTGTACTCTGCGAGCATGGTGCGACAGGAAGTTGGACAGGAAGTGACCCCTGGCATCCACCCGAGTGGGTCGAACCACTTCATAAAGAAATCCCTCTGTCGAAGCCGAGGTGGAAAGAGAAGATATTAGAAGAAGGGTTATTAAGTCATGGGATTGGGGAGTGAAATGAAATAATTAAGTGGTTGCAAAGCTGTAAACAAAACTGAGGAAAGTCTAAACAAACCCATATGGGTGTCTCATCTGTCATTTTTATGTGTGCATGCGGCTGCAGCGTATAGACCACCACACACTTCTCCTCTCCTATCTGCCCTCCTGTTACTTTCTACTATCATGTACAGCAGGTTTGATAAAGTCAATGAAACTCGTTCTTCTGATAAAAAAAAATACATAGCACTCTTCAATTTCCTGTGATCTGGAATAGCTGAATCAGCAGCATGAAAGGCAGCACGAGGGATCTCCCTCTTTCTGAAACAAGGCTAAAAAGAGCGTGGGATAACAGTCTGCTGGCTGCAGCATACATCATGCTTTATGTTCCCAGTTTATTGTTCAGTGGAGATTAGGTTTTGCATATCATTTTAATTTAGTTCATCACACTGAATAATCCAAGTTTATGTTGAGCACTTTCAGAACACACACACACAATAGAAATAGTGAGGCTGGAAATTTAGTGACATAAATAAGGATACAGTAAACTAGAATTTGAGGCATCCATCCATCCATTGTCTGCACCACTTATTCATGCAGTGTCACCGCGGGCTGGAGTCTATCCCAGCTGACACAGGGTTAGGGCAGGGGGCACCATGGACAGGTCACCAGTCTATCACAGGATTGTTTTAGAGACAAACCACCTTATACCACCCTATACATTCACATGAGCATTTTAAAGTTTCCAATCCACCTACTGTGCATGTGTCTGGACTGTGGGAGGAAGCTGGAGAACCCCCGAGAGAACCCAGCAGGCACAGAGAGAACATACAAACTCCACACTCCACTCATCATACCACTGTATCACAATGTCGCTCTTTGAGGCATTTTAGCTGCATTTAAAAAGACTGTGAGCCCACTTGTTTTTTAAATAGGAGAAACAAGATACTGTATCCAAACATCTTCAGGGTGTCTATATATATAAAAGATGTTTTTCCAGTGAGGTGTTATTTGTGAATCAAATACCTAGAGGGAACAAATGTTGCTGTCAACAGCAACAGCAGCTTTCCCTTTTACATTTAGATGTTTCCAAAATACATAATGACTGCATATTAAGATCATTTTTATTTCACCAGATTTCACCAAGTCGACTACAAAGAGAAGTAGAAATGATGAGAGAGGAGGCAAACTGATTATTTATCTGCCAGGTACAAAGACCTGCACTTAAACCTGCGTAAGACCATCATTAGCTGCAGCTCATTCAAGAGAAATGAGCAGAATGCAAACAGTGATTTCACACAGCACTGTGACAAGGTGAAACAAGGTCTCTCCGCATTCAGCGCTACGCTGCATTATCTGCACAAAAATTTTAAAGAATACATCAGCGCAGAAAGATGTGTGATGCGTTTGGCAACCAGCTGTTTAGAATGCCTCACTGAATGAACAGCTCAAAAAAGCCCATGTCTTAACCTTTTGTAAGGCCACTGAATTAACACACAAAGACCTGTACACCAGCTACAGCCCAGTGAGGTGGTATCTTACCGACAGATGGAGTTACAGCAAAAAAAACTAATATAGAGCAATCGATCAGGGTTCATGAATCTGAATCACTTACCTTTTTGCATAATTTGCGCTGCAACAAATCTTTACTATTCCTGATTGACTGAACAAATTATGGCTATTATCGGTCAACCAAGCATGACTGAGGACCTGGATCCACAATGGTGGATGAATTTATGATTTAGGATAGATTTAAAAAAAAATATTTACAAAATAAAAAACTATACGGTGTTAATAGATGTGCAGGCTCTGTGGTTAACTCCACATTCCTTATGCAATGACTCATTTCAGGCTGGGGATTTCATACGGCATGAAGGATTTTCTCCCTCTGTAATTCCTCTGTAGCATCTTAATTAACAAAATACACACAACTATTTAATTTGAAATTAAAGAGACTACATTACAGCTTTCCATTAAGCAGATGTGCCCTGTAGGTCTATAAGCAATTATTTGCTACAAGAAAAAGAGGGGATGCAACATTCAATTAAAAAATGCTTCATGCATGGTAATCAGAAACTATGATTGTAGTAGAAATGACACCTCTAATTATATGAGTATTTCAATAGTGTCTCTTGGTGAGGGGTCTGAACCACCTGGGGAGTTTAAGTGGACAGCAGGGAGTCATCAAAGCAGCTGGCCTGATTAAATCTAATGCATCAAATCTAGACTGATACAAGAACCACGTCTGTCCCTGAAACAAAAGCAGTCTTTTGTGCAAATGCAAACAAAGGCATGAAGACTGCATTTGTGTCTTTTCAACAGGATGCCTGCATCCCAGTTCTTTTCCTGTTCTTAGCTGTTTAAAAATAAACTATGGGATTCCTGCAGCAGCGTTTGTCACATGGAATCGTTACAGTTCCCCCCCAGTGACACATGCTTGTCTATAATGCCTGACAGGACTTTGTTTTTCTCTCAAGGGCATTCTGCAGATTTATACAGGAAGAGACAGTGTGCATCCAAACCCCTTTCTTTGCTGCCTCTGTAATCTCAGGGGAGGCCTGACTTTTAACATCCAAACCATGTACCAAAAGGTAAGAGTGATCGGATAGGAGAGCGGGGGCTGCAGGTGGGGGACTGCACCCAACAGGACATGAGAGGATTCATTGTCTGATGTGGTGATGTCCACTGGGCCTGACACTTGACTAAAAAGAATGGAAAAGCAGCTACAGTATGATGATGATGATGATAATAATGATGCCTCCTGTGCATTCCCCAAGAGAAATTCTGCTTCTTGCCCTTCACCGGTGAGGTCAGAGGTCAGTGTGAGTCACAGAGCAGCAGCACTGTGCTGGGGCTCTCGGTTTTGCTCAAGGGCACTCTGGTGAGGGCGGAAGACGCTTCGGCCTACGATGATTCATTGGAAAGAAGGTCTCCTAGGTTACCACGCCAGGCTAAGCCTTGGGCTTAATTGCTATGGTCAACCAAAGATTTTATAAACACAGGTCGGTACTGGCCTCCCCTCACGGAGAGGACTACACCAGCCTCTCTCTGAGCTCACTGGGATCAATTAGATGCGCGTCTGGAGCAGATGTGCACAGCTGAGAGTCTCCAGAGGGCATGCTGCCCTTAATAAATTACATTTCAAGTAGTTTTTCAAGCTCACTGACCTGGTCCGTGTGATGGTCCGAGCGCTCTGCAGCTTTCCAGGAGCGTCAGCAGCGCGATCAAGAAGTGAATGGGCCAAACTCCGCGTCCAGCAGGCTGACGTCTGCCGTTCAGTCGGCTCATGTTGTCGGGACGCTGCTCTACACTTTTAACATCTAACGCCTTCACTAACACGGCGTCGACTGTCAGATGGTTCCCATCTGGATCTGGACGCGCTCTTCGCTTTGTTGCGACCGTGCACTTAAACTGTGACAGTCCCAACTAACCTCTCCTCTTCAGGCCTGAACATGGTACAGCTCCACTGGCCGGCTTTGTTGCATTGTTGACTTGTCTGTCTGTCGGTGTTAACGTTTACTTACGAGTCGCAGTCCCCTCTGTCCTCCATCAGTCCCCTCCCGACAGCCAGTGACAGCCTAAAACTTTGCTCTGCAAACTTTCGCAGAGCCACCCCCACAGATGGGTGGACTTAAGACAATGGGCTATCTCTGAGGACGGCTGGAACTGGAGGCTTAAAGGGAAATGCTACTCCAAGAAATCGGATAAAGTGACACAGTCCTATTGGCAGTCGTTCCCAAAACTGAGGTCTTTGGGGTTGTCGGTGGGTCAGACGAGGACCCGCTTGCCCACTATAAAGTTACATTCACTGGGACGAAATGTTATGAGATCTGTGGCTTGTCCTTGTCTCCCCTCGTGCTTTAAGGGCGAACGGACAAGCTCTCTGTAGTGGAAACAAAATGTGCACTAAGTCTGAGGAAACTGTGACTGGGAAAACAGAGTTCACTGAGGTCCCTGGTGTTAAAAATCAATAGAAAGCCTGGCCCCACTTGACTGCAGCCATGGAAACACAATATATCCAACTTTAAATGCTTTTTTAAATCCCTTTGGAAAACTCGTGGTAATGTGGGTTTTACATCAATCGAACCTGAACAAGTGCAGTAAAGTCTAATTGACAAATCCACATGGTCGTTAGGCTCCTGCAGTGTTTCATGTTCATGTAGTTATTAGTGTTTATCTGCCCGTGCACCGCGCGCCCTCTAGTGGGGGAGAATGGAGGCACCGTGGACCACTGATGCAGGAGTGATGTCTCTGACGCTGTCCATCAATTCTAGTGGCCTGTGTATGTTATAGCCTATTACAAAAGTGCAGGCATGCGAATGGAGCTCATCATATATGATATAGGGAATATTTTATTGAATTATTTTAACTTCCACCCCCTGTCCACCTACACCACACCTTTCCTCCGTGCTAAAACTTTCCCAAGTCCCAAATGTGAATTCTTGTATTTGAGCTGCCACGGTGGGAGAGTTAAATACGAATTCACAGAGACCAAACAAACTGAAGCAGGGTCTGCTGCCGGATCCAAGATGCGCTCAGCTCATTTGTATGACTGGGACTATGTGCTTCTGTCACGTCTCACTCGACCAATCGTGGCTCAGCAGAGGAGCGACACACCTGTATAAAAGCGGACTCCAGGTCATCTGTCATTCACAGAGGTGTGATGGAGATGAAAACCGCACAAATGGTGTCTAAGAGCTTGTGCCGTGTTCTCTAGCCTGTGAGCACAGTAGAAAGTCCGGCGTGAGTGCAGGTGTCTAACTTCAAGGATGGATGAAGTATTAAACTACAGCGCGGCGCTGAACCGAAGTTCACCGGGCGATGAGAAATTCAGCGTCGAAGACATCGACTTGAGCGCGGACGGCAGCCCCATCCTCAGGATACTCATCTCCGTGGTGTACTCCGTAGTTTGCGCGGTGGGTCTGGTGGGGAATCTGCTTGTCTTCTTCCTCATGAGGCCACGACAAGGTCGGAAGAGGTCCACCATCAACGTCTTCATCATCAACCTGGCAGTGACGGACTTCCAGTTCGTCCTGACTCTGCCCTTCTGGGCCGTGGACACCGCGCTGGACTTCAGCTGGCCGTTTGGAGACGCCATGTGCAAGATCATCCTCTCCATCACCGTGATGAACATGTACGCCAGCGTCTTTTTTCTCACGGCCATGAGCGTGACCCGCTACTGGTCAGTCGCCTCTGCCCTGAAGAAAAAAACTTACAGGAGGTCACGGTACGTCAAGTGGGTGTGCGCGGTGCTGTGGGTGGCTGCGACGGTGGCCACGACACCGACGGCGATCTTCTCCGCCGTGACCGTCGTCGCTGAAGAGAAACTCTGTCTCCTCAGGTTTCCTGAAGGGCACGACTGGCTCGCCCTCTATCACATCCAGAAGATACTCATCGCCTTCATCATCCCCATGCTCATAGTCTGTGTCAACTACCTGATGCTGCTGCGCTTCGTCAGACAGAGGAGCATGGACAGCAGCAACCCCAAACGGAGATCTAGAGTCACCAAATCTGTCGCTATAGTTGTTTTGTCTTTCTTCTGCTGCTGGATGCCAAATCACGCCATCACCTTCTGGGGCGTCCTGGTGAAATTTAACGCGGTCAACTGGGATAAAACATATTACATGGTGCACACCTACGTTTTCCCGGTCACCGTGTGCTTGGCGCACGCGAACAGCTGTTTGAACCCGGTACTTTACTGTCTGATGAGGCCAGAGATCAGGAAGAAGCTCAGCGGCTGGATCTGGAGAGTGTTCACTCCGTCCTCCACCAACGGCTGCGCGACGCGCTCCTTTACGCAGGGAGAGACCCAGGAAGTCGTTCCTCTCCAGATCATGCACAACGGAGATTACACGCTGTCCATCATAGACCGAAAAGGCTTATCAAGCTCCAGAATGATCCCATACGTCCGATAACTTCACTTTGATGGAAGAAAAAAAAGACTTGCTTCTTATCACTTGGCTCTGGCTGTCTCATGCTGGTGCTCCAGTCTGAACATTTAAAAGGAGCACTGAACACTTAAACAGGCGTCTTATCTTTTGTCTGTCAGGTAATCTGGCGCGTAATGTGTTTTTTCTCTAATTCCTCAAACTGTGACTTGTTGATTTCACTGATAAACTGAATTCCTCTTTGCTTTCTGTCTTTTAAAACGCAGCTGCACAGAGCTTGTTTTGGCTCTTAATAAGATTATGTTCATCTCAGAAAAATGTGGGATCACAACCAACCAAGAACCAAGACCAATGATAGATTTGGAGATTAAGAATTTAAAAACTATTTTTCAAACACAGTGTTGCAGTATTTTCTATTCATGTACATCCTGTAAAGTCTGTCTGTAAATAAACTCTCTTTTCTCTCTTCTCTTCTTGATCTGAGAAACAGTGGCCGATTTTTCTTCTTTCAAAGTGCATTATCTTTCATTTACTTCCACAGGTTGTTGCCGTAGCCAGTGTTCTGCTGTTAACAGATCAAAAGTGATTCCACTATACACTCACCCACCACTATGAGGACATCAAGAAGAGCAGCCTCTATTGGCTGCACATCATAGAGAACAAATGCAGACATCATCCTGGTCGATAAAGGATTTTCTGAACAATAACACCTAAACATTTAAAAAAGGGAAGGCCAGCAACATGGCACACCACCAGATGCAGACAAACAATCACTCAGTCAATACTAAATGCATTCCTGCAGCTCGTCCATTAAATACCCCAGTATTCAATCTCATTATGTGCAGCTTGTTAAAGTATAATTTGTATTCAGCAGCAGTCTTCCTCAGACAGAGGAGTTGCCTCAGGGGACCAAGGGATGGGTTAATAATAGCTGCATTGGTTCCAGCTGTCACTTGGTATTTGGCAGCTGGGGAGGTTCTCCACAGATGATTCAAGAGAGCCCAGGGCTGCTGGAGGGGACTCCTTGGCTGCAGGCAGCTGGGACTGGACCACTGCCAGGTTGGTGTGCTGAAAGTCTGTCTCTGTCCCTCCTCCCACCTCCTGCCTCCTTTGTGGTCAGACAGGTTGGAAAGAGATGATCATGAAGAATCCAATCCTCAGAGCTGCTGCTGAGACTCTGTTTGTGCTGTGATCGGTCCATATTGTTGATTCACCTGTAGCAGGTGACACGAGCTGATGTTAGACCTTTGACATGGTTAACGAAAAACAAAAACCACAAGAAGAGCAGAGGAGTCATCCCCCTTCCTGGACAGACACTGATCAATACTTACTACATATAAACTGAAGCTAGTGCAGCAGCTTGGGTCAAAAACAAAGCAACTGCGTGGAAACATTGGATTTTGATCATAATCTACAGTTTTTGACATCCGTAAATACAGGTTGTATAAATATCCATGGAAAATGAAAAGAGAATTATTGAAAGTATGAGCCATTTTAAAAACTTGCTACAAAGCCTGAAAATTGTTTCAAATTTAGTTGCTATATGAAGTTAGTTTCTATGTAAACACAGTGTGTTGGATCAAATATCCAGTGTTTTAACTTGAGATATTACATGACATTAAATTTGTCTAAATAACAAGCTTGAGAAAAGAAATGGTCATAAAAAGTTCTCCGTGACATTTATGTGTGACCCTCCTGTTTGCAGTGCAGCACATATCCTATATGTAGCGGCAGTTTTCTGGGCTTAATTCTGACTTCAGCTATGAGGTGCAAATATTAATGATACTGCAGTATCATGGTGGAAAAGCCTGACTGCCTTGGCAACAGATTATTTGACTCATGTATCCCAGAAGGATCACCCCTACCTCACTATCATTTATAGAGAGGATGCACATGCTGTGTGGCGTCCTAACTTATCTGTACGTAACCGCAGGGTGTTACGCATTTTCATTCCTGAGCCACCCCAGACCAGCACCAGGGGGGAGGTGCAGGGTCACTCTTAACATTATCAGACTTTTAGAATTATTATTTCAATACAAACTGCTTTCACTATCACTTGTCCTTCATTTATTCAATATTTGAATTTGATTGCTGCGATTGCTCCATGATTTTTTGCATTGTTATCAAACAGAGCAGGATATATTCATTTATATTTGTTGTTTTTATGTTGTTAAATATTGTTTTTTTGAAGCCTCATTCTCAAAGATGAACCACAGTGTTTACATGCTTCGTGTTTGCTTCTTTTTCTTTGTCTTTTGTGTTTCTTTCTGTTGAATAAATCAGATTCTCTTGAGGTGAAGTGTGCCTACTGTCCTTTGAGAGACAGCTGCTTATTCCAAAACAACACAATACTGCAGGAAGCTGTAAAGTTCTTCCCCAGTATTCTTCTTCTTATTCTCTTATTATTCCTAGGAAATCCTACGGTGGAAATATCACCAAACTTTGCACAAGGTCCAGTCCTGTGCCAGATTTTCTCAACTCCAAGCACATGTCAATATTCCTCGTGGCCTTGTGGAGGCAAGGAGGGGAATAAGCATCTAAATTTAAATACTTTGAAAATTCTTAACAAATCAGCCATATGTGCTACAGTTTTGCAACTTTCACCAAAATGTAGCCCCAATACTCCAGAAACGTTTGTACCATTAAATCCAGTACAAATTATGAAGTCCATCAGTTTTTTTTTTCAAAAACTGTAAAACTTATTCAACCTTTCTTGTCCCCCAATTTTTGCTCAATTGACACCAGATTTGCTCCACTGCATCGTCAGACTGTCCTCCTCAATAACACCACCTGGCTTTTTGATATTTGAAAAATTGAGCCTCCAGTGCATGAAAACATTTGACTGTAAACAGCTCTGTGAACATATACCAGCCAATTCTTGCTAAATACATTTTCAATGTTCCTGAAAAGAATTGACAAGATTTTGGAGTCACAGTAGATGAAGTTTGGCAAATACCAGAATTTTATCTGAAAAACTGAAATTTTGAAAACATTTTGAATTCTGTTGTCATGGGAACAACTGCAGTCAATGTCAGAATGACATTTTTAAACATCAGATTTTCTCTTATGCAAAACACTAATCGCTGAAAACAAATCACCAACATTTCCAAGCTGTCAAGATGCAATATATGTATTTTCAGATTTTTGATAATAGAATTTTTTACATTTTGACAATTTTTGAAATCTGCTGTGACAGCTGCTGTCGCCCTGGTGACTGACCGGCTTAATCTATTTGTGAAGCCACACACGGGATCTGACCTCTAACCAATTAGCTCCATGAGTTAGGGGATGGTTCTTAGTGTTAGTGTAGGTTGTGAGTTCAAGCCTGTGGGTCCAATCTCAAAATTCACTATGACAATAAGTGCATATATCAATAACCAAGTGTGGCTGTGGAGTATATCACCTTCCTTTGAGTCACAGTGTTTCACATAGGGGGGAATATATGTCATCCTTACAGTCTATTTATGGCAATATGTTCTTCCACAGCATGCTTACATAACCTGACTTTTGTATGAATCACTCTGTTTGGTATTTGGTATTCTAGGATTTATTGTTGATCTTTAGGTCCTAATTCTGTTTGTGTGGATGCTTTTGCTTTTTTTTGTCCTGCTGAATCTACACTTGTGGCTCCAGTCTAATTTTCCCCTAAGAGATCAATATGTTTTCAGCAGCCGTGGCTTATGTTACCATACACTACAGGGGTTTCTATCCATATTTACTTTAATTGCTTATCATAATTTATTTTTCTTTCTTTCTTCTAACACCACAACAACACTAACTATTATATTCAATTGCTCACATTTGCAGCTGTTATTTGCAGAGGGCTGCACAATCCGTTTGTATTTGGGAGCAAATTAGTTTCTGTAATTGCTCGAATCATGTGGTAAACATTTTTAACTGTATGGATGGATGACTTAATTGACTGAGCTCCACATTACACACATTGAACTGAGGCGCAAAAGTTCTGTGTTGAGTTTGCATAAAGAACTGAACAGATATCATTTTATTTGCTCCATCAAACTGCTTTTTTCAATAAAGATTCTTTCCGTTGTTTGTGGTTGCAGCTGCAAAAGGGAATTGGAAGACATCTGTTCAGTTAATCTTGTTCATCAGATTTAAATGGATATTTACTGGGACAGAGATTAGAGGGATGGCCCCATTCACAAATATTAGCCTTTTATTTCCCACTTTGATTGTCGTCTTATTCAGCTGTGGATAAAGTGTCATCAATCTTTTTAAAGAGTTCTCTGTGACTATAGGGTGAGAGACGCTGCCCCCTGCAGGTGGGCGGGGCACCAATACAGAAGACTCTGAAACATTATACAACACATCTAACGTGATTAAAGTGAGGGACACCTGTGACAACGATTAAATGGTAATATTTCACTTATTAATATTTTGATAGCTTGTTTATATCATTGACGGTTGTGTAAAAATCCTCCTTCATCTCAACACCCGCTCTTTTTTCATAGAGCTTTTAATTACTCATCAGACACTGTGATGGACTCTCTGGAAGAGAGTCCATCACAGTGTCATCACGGTGTCTGATGATCAGTTTTCAAAATTTTAAATAGTCATTTTAAATTCTATTATTCATTCATCAATTAATAAACACACTTAAACACTGTTTATTTGATGGGTTTGATGAGTTTTGTAAATCCATTTTTGAATTGTGAATACTTAATGAAGGGTTAATAGTTGCTTTATGAACTCTCTTTGTACAATTTCTACTTTTAAAGCCTAATTAAGCAGGAAATTTAAGAAATGTTTCTTTACATGCCCTGTGACATCCCTGGTCCTCCATAAACCCAGGGAATTTCTTTTGAATTAAAAATGTCATAAACATGTTTTTCAGAATCAACAATTCACATTTAATATCTTATCCTTGTTTGTACTACGCTTCTATAGGTGGACTCGCAGTTATTGTACAACCATTTTCTAACAAATACAGGCAGTTCATAAATGGATTTTGGTCTTGATGTCCTACTGCTATATTTCCCAGAGGAAGTCTTCCTCATGACTTTAAGAGATATACACAGAAAAACAAAAGGTCAGACTTTTCCTCAACCTGCCAGTGAATAAACTGACCTTATTTCAATTCTCACATTAACAGGACATGATTCATCTGTGTCCTTGTTGCCTTATTGGACTTTCAGTTATGGTTGTATGTACTTTTAATTCAATATTCATTTCAATTACGTGTTTTTCTTTAATTATCAAAAAATCATGCTTTAGGCCTGCACTGAGATAGTGGATGTCAGATGTCATCTTGTGCAGCAACACGATTTATTAGCTACTTTTGACACATATTTTGAGGCTCAGGGGCGTCACTCCCTCTCAGAGTCTTATCTTTAGTGTCTTAATGGAGCACAGTAGGGTGATTTTGACAGCTGCAAACAAGCTGTATTGCAATGTCAAAAATATATTTACATCTCCTGATTTGTGCACTCAACTAATTGGCACAAAACATGCATCACTTGGTTTTCCAGGCTTCCTTTTCACAGTTGACACCACTTGAATTATCCATTAAAAAGACATTCATAGAACATATACAATGTTTTATTTGGTGGCGTATTACAGCTCTTCACACCTCATCAAAACAGAACATTCATTGGTAACACTAGGAGGGTGCTGACATACTGTAAGCAATGTGCATTCACTCCACTCATTTCTATATCATCTGTTTTCACTTAGTTACATTTACTTTGCTCAAATCCTGAAAACAAATTTGCCAGCAGCCTTTTCTGCTCAGCCTTTGCTCTGTTGCAGTGCATGTTAGAAGGAAACCATCTCTCGCTGTGACAAGTTCAGTAACACAAAGCTGACTTGTTTAATTTGCCTTGTCGCTCCGGTTACAACGTAATGCCATGAAACCTGTGGGAAAATACTGAAAACTATTATAAAACTGAAAGCGTATAAAATGCTACTTGACTATTTACAAAATTCAAGTTAATTTTGTACAAATTAAAAGTGCATCAAATGTTAAAAGACCATCCTGTGTGGTTTCCAGGATGAAAATATTAAAAAAAGAAGTGGATACATAAGAAGATTTTCCTCTGCAGCAAAAAGGTCAAGAAACTCTTTGAAAGTTAAACGTCGCAAGTATTTTCTGTACTCTGGAGACTTTAGTTCAGTTTTGTTTCTTTATAAATTATTATCCAAGTCAACTGAACATGTTGCAGATAAAAATCTTTTAAACATCGAATTTAATATACAGTATTGTAACTTTACATTTGCGATAGTGTTTGGGTGGAAAGTCACCCTTGAGGTTTTTCATGTCTTTCAAAAATTTACCATAAGAGTTAAATAAATACACATCTGGAAGAGACAAAAGAGAGTGACTGGCTGACATTTGCCTCGAGGGCAAACTGTGGCCTGAACTTCTTGGAACATATCGATCAAAGCTTGCTCTACTCTTCCTTTCAAATGGCCAGAAAAAGCACCAGAGCTCCAGCCCAAAGCCAAGAAAACGAGACCTCAAGACGTCTGAAGAGACGACACAGAGGGCAGTGGAATACAATGACCAGGAAGGCCCTGATGTCGTAACAGTGCAGGAATGCTAAGTGAGTGTGACAGTGCTGACTCTTCAGGGGGTCAGGGGTCGTGGCGTGGGACAGATCCAGTGCACTGAGAAAGCCTTGCTTCAGCAATCATGCGGAGCTGTCTATGCGGTGCCACTGTTGTAATGGGGAGCAGGGGGAGGTGGGTTGGTCCCTGAGTGTCGGGTCCCCTGTGGAATAGGTGTCTGCTGGGGGCCCTGAGCCTACGTTACCGTTCTTCGGCCACTTTCCCGTTGGCCTCCCGCTCGTCTTCATCTCTCCGCTTCTGCCTCCGGAAGAAGCCAAGCTGAGAGGTAGAGAGAGAAGTTAGACAAGTTACAGGTTCAGAGCTCAGTACTGTGTGACTGCAGTTAACTTCTGTATTTGCTTACTGAACTATTTCTTTTTAAAATGAAATGTATGAAATTTATGCATCTCAATTTCTTTAAATCTGAACGAGTAGTTGATGAATTGATTATCAGAACTGATTTTTGATCAACTATTATTTCAGTCATTTTCAGTATATTTCACTGGCTACAATGTCCATATTTACTGGTTCTTACTTAGTTTTTTGTAATAATTAACTTCATGTCTTTTAGTTTCAGATTAGAAAACTTCTCTAAATGATTGATTAATGAAAAGAAAATCACTGGTCAGTTCATTAACAAGGAAATTCTCTGTTACCTGGCTGCAGCTCTGAATATCATGGCAGTCCATCTGATAGTTGTTGAAACATTTCACAAAAAAACACTAGAGGACATGTCAGCGATTTATGTGGCAGTTTTACTAAAATCTTTTTTGTCTTCTTTTCTTTTAATCATACATTGCACTCAGTAGGCACATGCTTTAATTCAGGATGTACAGCCACTAATTTTTTATTATACTTTAATACTTTGTTATCATCTTCATCTCCATAATTGTAATTTTATTTGTCCATCTGGAAAATGCAGAAATAGAAATGGAGTAAAGAGCTGAAGCTTCACCATTTCACCTCTGCCTTCTTTGGAGCAAAGCGTTAATGATGATGATGATGATGATGACGATGATGAATATTGTTATTGTTATTATTATTATTAGTAGTAGTAGTAGCAGCAGCAGCAGCATTATATTATTGCACTTAATCTATACAGCAACAGGTGCAGTTTTACACTGTAATTCAGGAATAGTCATTATTAAAGTCAAACAGTGTCACTTTTCCTCAGACTGTTTGCAGACTGTCTCTACCAGAGGATGGCGCTGTAACGCTACACTGAAGTCTGTTACTGCTGCTCTTTCATTATAGAAAAGTTTGTGAAAATTAAATAACTGAGGTATATTCAAGTGCAGTGGCATAGTCAAATAGAGATGTCACATGACATTTGATAAATACTGACTGAAAGGACCTCACAGCATTGAGTGGGACCCAAGGACAAGATAAACTCCAACACTGTCAGAGACTAAAACTAGTTTTGAAGTAGCTGTAGTAAACAGCAGTTGTAGTGCACAGCTGATAATTACTCTGTGAGGACACATTGGATAATTCAGTATCTTTTTCCCTGGGTGACCAGGAATGAACGATAAGCATGACTCACCTTCCATAGAGCCAGACTGAGCAGGGCTAACAGTAGGAGTCCTCCCAGTGTGCTGCCAATGATAATCCAGGTAGGGATCCTGTAGTCTCCCTCCTTCCTGATCTCCAATAATATCTGTCAGAGCAGGAGAGATAATATGAATCACATCATCTCTTTTTCAGATACAAACTGAGCTCATTGTCAGCTACATTATCATTTGGTCATCTTGTAGAAAACAGAAATATAATGAAATATAATGTACAAACACTAAAGATGACACACAACTGTGACATAATGCACTCTTCCCTGAGTAAGATGTTTATAGTGGATTATAAATCCAGACATTTGTTACTGTGGCTATAATTAGCAAATGGATGAACACAGACACAACATAGGATATTCATAATGACAACCTGCAACTCTATGAGTCATATATACAATAACAGAATGACTGTTTTTTCAGAAACTAGTCTGCTACACCAATTAAAATATGTTTGTAATTTATCATCCTAAACATACAGTACATACATACATGTACATGTGTGGATAAAGAGATGTAATTATATTAATTGCAGCACAGATCGGAATGACGTTGACCAGTAAAACCATTCCACTGTTACAGTGACAATATGTCACAGTATTTATGGTCTTTCCTTTTTTTCTTTTTAACCAGGAAATACCCTTAAGAAAAAAAAATCTCTTTTACAAGACAGACCTAGGCAGGATGGTATTTGCTTGTAAAACATACTGAAGAGAAACAGTAGAGTGTTGGTAGTAGCCAATAGATGGCAGCAAAGATTAGTCTACAAGTGGAGATTTGTACATGTTGTGCCGCTGGTCCTTTCGGTCCCTGAGCACCACACAGCACGTGTGCTCCAGTACCAACCTTTGCTGTCTGACTTTGCCTCATCTTTGTAATGCCGTGATCAGCTGGAGCAGCATCCACCGAGATCTTTTTTTTTTTTTTTTTTAAGTTTATCTCTGCGGCAAAACATGTTTCTTTTTAATGTTAACTCAATTGCACCATAATGGGATTTTAATACTTTCAACCCATTCAAATGCATTTGAAAGATCTGATCTTTCTCAGCACATAAACAATGTATTTACACATCGACAGGATGAAATCAGAGAAACAAGACAAATCTGATTAAATTGTATTGTTTTCATCAACTCAGTTTTGAGTCAAATCACAGCCAGAGCAGAGGCAGTTTACAACATGCTGGTGACTCACATGTCTGACAGGCCTCTCTTCATGTAAAAACATGGGGCTGGAGGAGGGGAGCTCCACTGATGCGCTGGTTACCAGTTCCAGGATTTTAAACTTCAGCTGGAGCGGAAATCAAAACATAGCGCCGGTTATCACAAACATTAGACGGCTGAGAGACTGTCCTGCTACAGAGTCAAAGCTGAATAAGAATGAGATGAATAGGGGAACTGCATTCATGTATATGCTGTTATTAAGCTGGGGAAATCACCAAACCTGATACACTTCATACTCACTGCATGTAAGGTATCTATTCGTAGTGCTCCTGCGATTCTGACTGTAATCTCTCTGTGGGAGGCCACATTGACAGTGCACTGGATTGGTAGAGTTAGAGTGTTGGATTGGTTCTGTGTGTAGAAACCAAACATTAGCCTTAAGGAAAAAAAAAGTTGGAAATTAAACTCTTATTTGGGAAAGACCATGGTTGGTTTGTTCTTTACCAAGCGGGAGACACGTGACAGGTCCTCAGGCGACGCCCTGCTCTGGGCCACGTGCTGAGGTGGTAAACAGTGTGTGCCGTCTCTCTGAAGGTGGAACATAACAGTTAGCGGATTACCACTAGGTAAATTACAGTTTCACTTCTGTGGAGAAAGAGTAAACTAATTGTCTGATAGGCAGAGCTGTTTTTGGTGTTATAACCTCAACACTCATTTGTCTGAACACATTTGAATCAACCACTCTTTGGGCAAAACCATAAACTATTTTCACCTCGTTGGACACAAGTTGTAGATCTCACTTCACCTCTTTGCAACAGTCTTAACACATTTATTAACTTGCTAAAAAAACACACTATGCATCACAAGTGTAGCACAGTGCTCAGTGTGCTTCATGGTGCTTCATCTTGCAGGATATTTGAAGTGTTTTGCATTTCGGGTGTATGGTTTTGGGAATTGTGTTAAGTGTTCTGAAGAGAGATGTTTACAAAATCATGCTCAAGCATATGTAAACATAAACTGCAAAGAATAAGGTTTGAAGGAAGCAATGGAGGAAAATAATCTGAAAGGTAGAGGAGAAAGAATGAGTGTAAAAGACAGGAGGATGAGGACGAGGACAAGCAGGACCAAATCAGTCATTTTAAAGAGACCTCTGAGGTTGAGTGAAAGTTTAAAGTAAACTGTATACATACATACATACATACATACATACATACATACAGTAGAGGAGGGTGAAAGTCCCTCACAGGTGGTTGGAAGGCGTACGACCAACAACCTTACACAGAGGGTTTTAGTTTGAGTTTTAGTCCATATAACCTTATATAATTGGAGCTAGGTCTATGCCTCCATAAGAGCAATGCAGACTCTTTATTTCAATGTATCCTGCATGGATGACAACCTTTTGCTCCAGACATGAAGATTCAGTCTTTTGCATGTCACCATGTGGATGTGAGCATGAATGGTTTGTTTCAGTGTGATGGACTGACCAGTGTCAGCTGGGATTGCCCTGCTTCTGTCTACCTGTGTCTGCATCATAGGAGAGAGAGCTTGAGAGACATAACAGTAACTAAGAAAGGCAGGGCTAAGCTAGCAGTTTACAAGATTGACAGTTCATTTTTGAACTTGGAATGCTGGGAAATAACCCTCAGTTTAAAAAGGGAAGTTTTATTGAAGAATGTGTTAGTATTATTTTTTACATTACATATTTGGCCATTAAATCACCGAGTCACTCTGAAGCTTCATACCCACCTGGTCGATATGGAAGTCAGATATTTGCAGGAGCTGGTTCCCATTTTTTGTCATTTCTGGGATCTCAATGTTCAGCTGTAGGTCCTTCACTGGAAAGTAGCCGAGGTTCTGGATCTGAAAGACAACACAAGAAAAAAAAATGTCCAAATTATTTCCGAGCAGAATTAATTTTGCATCATTAATTAAATAGGTGGTGAACATGTTCTTCTTGGCTCTCACCTGGAAAGTGAAGTTGAAAGGACGACCGATAACTCCAGGCTCCTCCAGTGACAGCTCGGATTTCATCTCATATCGAGTTGGGTTTGAATCCCTGTTGAAATAAAGAATCAACATGAGCATGAGCAAGTATCTTTCATCTGACCTTTACATCATATGTTGTGCAACTGAAGACCCCATCCCAGCTACAGTGTCTTCCATATACACACCGTTGCAAGATCAAGTATGTGAACCCTTTGGAATTACCTGGATTTCTGCACAAATTGGCCATAAAATGTGATCTGATATACATCTAAGTCACAACAATAGACAAACACAGTCTGCCAATACCACACAAATAATTATGTTTTCATGTTTTATTGAACACACCATGTAAACATTCACAGTGCAGGTGGAAAAAGTATGTGAACCCTTGGATTTAATAAGTGGTTGACCCTCCTTTGGCAGCAATAAACTCAAGCAAATGTTTTCTGGAGTTGCAGATCAGACCTGCACAATGGTCAGGAGGAATTTTGGACCATACGTCTTTACAAAACTGTTCAGTTCAGCAATATTCTTGAAATATCTGGTGTGAGTCGCTCTCTTGAGGTCATGCCACAGCATCTCAATTGGGTTGAGGTCAGGACTCTGACCGGGCCACTCCAGAAGGCATATTTTCCTCTGTTAAAGCCATTCTGTTGTTGATTTACTTCTATGTTCTGAGTTGTTGTCCTGTTGCGTCACCCATTTTCTGTTGAGCTTCAGTTGGTGGACAGATGGCCTTAAGTTCTCCTGCAAAATGTCTTGATAAACTTCGGAATTCATTTTTCCGTCGATGACAGCAATCTGTCCAGGCCCCGAGGCAGCAAAGCAGCCCCAAACCATGATGCCCCCTCCACCATACTTCACAGTCAGGATGAGGTTTTGATGTTGATGTTTGCTGTGCCTCTTTTTCTCCACACATAGTGTTGTGTGTTCCTTTCAAAAAACTCAACTTTGGTTTCATCTGTCCACAGAATATTTTTCCAGTAGTGCTGTGGAACATCCAGGTGCTCTTTTGCAAACTTCAAACGTGCATGAAGTGGTTTCCTCCGTGGTGTCCTCCCATGAACTCCATTCTTGTTTAGTGTTTTACATATCGTAGATGCGTTAACAGGGATGTTGGCATGTGCCAGAGATTTCTGTAAGTCTCTAGCTGACACTCTAGGATCTCTTCTTCTACATCTACATCAAGGCTTTTGGAGATGCTTTTGTAACCCTTTACAGCTTTATGCAAGTCAACAGTTAATTAATTCTTCTTCTTCTGAGAGCTTTTTTGTGCAAGGCATCGTTCACATCAGACAATGCTTCTTGAGAATTGCAAACTCAAAACTGGTGTGTGTTTTTTGTAGGGCAGGGCAGCTTTAACCAACACCCCCAATCTCATCTCATTGATTGGACCCCAGGTTGGCTGAATCCTGTCTCCAAATAGCTCTTGGGCTCTTGTGCTTTCAATAAAACATGAAAACATAATTATTTGTGTGGTATTAGTTTAAACAGACTGTGTTTTTCTAATGTTTATTGCTGTGACTTAGATGAAGATCAGATCACATTTTGTGATTTGTGCAAAAATCCAGGTTCACATACTTTTTCTTGCAACTGTATATATCCTTAAGAATCTTCCAGGTGTCATCAAATCACCTTGTTACTACTGAGTTCATTGTTACCTCAAGAACTTCACAGACAGAAATAAACAAACCTAGTGAAGAGAACGTCTGCCTCGTATTTCAGTGAGTAATAGATATCGTTGAAGTTATCAGCTGTGCTCATTTCCTCGCCATCGCTGTCGAGAGAAGGAGACAAAAATATTCAAACAATGTTACAAACAAGGAATATGTATCCTTGTAGCCCAGCAGAGTTTCAGGTTTTAAGTGTATCTCGGGGTGGCCCCTTGGTGTGTACCATGCTGGTGATACTTTGTTGTTACTATTTTTATGTCAGTCGAGTATGGACTTCATGCAAAGAGGAAATGCATGTATGTATGTATGTATTTATGCATGTATATAAGAGTTTATACACACACCTGCTGGCCTCCAGGATAACCCTGACGTGGTCCAGAGAGACAGTCCGACTGAACTCAAACTCCAGACGAAATGTGACCTATGCAGAGGAGAGAATAAAAGATGGATCAATCATTCATTGCATGGTCCTAAAACTCCTTGATTATTTCCTCATCATTATATTTTCATAGAATAAAACATTAAAAGCACAAGTCAAAGTTTTTTCTGACTCCACATGCTACTGTATAATATACACCCTGCCCCACAGTCAGGACCCTGCATTATGGATTAAGGAAGCCTGCAATAACCTGCTCTAAGTCCCAGGCTCTGACCCCGGGCTGTCGGCTGCACAGTTGGTGCTGCTTAAAGAGAGCCAGGGAATTTCCCCTTAGTTGGGGACAATGCCATAAATACAAATCAACAGGACTCACACACACATACGCACACAAACACGCACGCTCGCTCGCTCGCTCACTCACTCACTCACTCACTCACTCACTCACACTCACACACAAACAAACACAGCTACCACTGAGAGTCAGATTCAGAGTGAAATACAAAAATACAAACAGATTTGAAAAACTGAAGAAAGGAGACAGACAAAGAGGAGGGAACAAATGTGTGAGAAAATGAGAAACAAAAGAGAAACTGTAAACAAAAACCGAGGAGAATACTTAAGTCTGGAGTGGAGTGGAGAGGAGTGGAGAGGAGTGGAAAGGAGTGGAGTGGAGTGGAGTGGAGTGGAGTGGAGAGGAGTGGAGAGG
>OMNW01034575.1:0-39601 GCA_900303245.1 Selene dorsalis | reverse complement strand
CAGGAGAGTTGATTGGCAGCAGAGAGCACAGAGAGCAGAGCGGGCTGAGCCAAGCAGAGCATTGTTTACAGTCCTCTATGCAGTAATGAAATCCGGACAGAATCGCTCTGACCAGAGAGGAATGCGTAACAATGTTTACTGTAGTGTCCCCCCTCCATATAGACTAATCCTGCACAGACCACAGATACACAACACACTGTACATACAAAGACGATGACCTCTTTTCCTCTCATCTTATCCTATTTGTGGAATACGGCCTGTGTAAGAAAGGTTTGTCTTCTTTTTTATCCTGTTTCAAAATAATTGGATGAATTCACGAGATGGTCATTGAGAACAGACACACACATGCATGCGAGTGGTATGGGTCTGGAAGACATGATTGTCTGTGGCAGGAGGATTTTTGTGCAGCAGCGTAACTGAACATGGAAATTGAGGCAGAGCATGAAGCTCCTCTTCGTTTTCTTGGTCAATGAAGTCTCCCCACATCCGTGAGCCACATCCACTGTCAATCATCAAACACTTAATTGCAATAACTAGTGCACCGCGTTTCTGTGCTCACTTTTGCTCGGCGGTAGTTGAGTTTACAGAACATTCAGTTTTACACAGGTCAGAAGCATCCGGAAAAGTCCAAACAAGTGTGACAACGGGCTATTTTAAAGGGCTTGCCCTCACGCTCCTTCTTTCCCTCAGCTAAACAGTGGTTGGAGCTGGTTTGGCAGTGGCACCGATGCACAATCAGCCTTGTTTAACTCTGTGCCACATTTTTATAAAGTTTCTAAGCCAGAGCACATCAGCCCTGTGGTTCTGGACCCTGAATGGGTATGAATCACTCAGTGAGTTTTAAAGGGTGACCCGTGTCCTCTTGGTTCACGTTGTCAGGGAGCGTTACACAGAAATGGTGTTTTTGTTGTTAAGGAGACGACTTTTGTTTGCGATAATAACGTGGTTAGGACATTTCATGAACTCTCTCTATCACCTTCATTACTTCATTCCTACAGCATTTGTCAGCAGATCTGTATCGGTATAGAAGCGAAGCGAAAGGCTAAGACTGACATCAGACGGCTTATATATAATCTGCTCGCACTTTAATAGCTTCTAATAGCACCGTGTGATGAACGATCAGTGTCATCCCTATCACAGTTAATTCAAGCATCACCCCCTTAAGAACAGGAGTCAATGCCTTGCTTCAAAATACAGTGGAAAGTGCAGAGTCTGTCAACCATAAATATGGTTGACATTACAAGCCTGTGGAAAAGCTTCGAAACAGCAGAGCTGGACGTGAGAATCAGTAACAGATGAAAGGAAAACCCATCTCAGAGTCTCTCCCTCTAGTTCACCTGGGGCACCAGGCTGAAGTGGAGAGAGGAGCTTTCTTCTGGCTGATAATGGAACATCTACACTCTTGTATAGTGGATTAGGAAGGTGCATCTTTATTGTTCTGACCAAATAAGGGACAATTACTTTAACTTTTACTTAATAATTTTCAAGACAGCTGTGTGAGTGATGGCAAAACACTCACATATACTATGGCCTGTGTCTCTGAAATACTCCAACCTCCACACTGTGGGTTTTCAGTAGCACAGGAGAATGTGTGACTTCTCGTATAAATCGTCAAACACGTCAAAAGTCTACAATGGGGATTATTTATCAGCTCTATTCCATGAAAGATCAGTTTGTTCAAAGTGTTCAAAGACAAAAAAATCTCTCTGTGAACAGGTGAAAAGGTTTTGGTTTTTACTACTTTGCTGTTTAGGCACCACACTCTGAAATGGAGGTGTATTTGAACCCCTGGAATTGGAAACTGCATCAAGCAGACACTAAACTGTACCAGGCTGATCTCTAAAACACTAAATCACATACAATCCTTGACAAAGATGACGAAGATGGCCAATCCTGTCCCCTGCCTTCAACAAGTGTAATGATTGAATCAATTAATAATTTTTTTTAATGTATCTCCAGACAAAATGTTATCCAGCGCAGCAAGACATTGATGGATTTTGGCGTTTGTTTTTTGGAAATATGAAATATTCACAATTTCACAGGTCCTGTATTTTCCTCAAAGGACTGATTCCGAATTAAATTTCTTAAGAAGGATTTTTACGAGGCAATAAGATGGAAAATACAAGACCATTCAATAAATCATTACCAAGATGATTTCAAATAAAATCTCTCATGGACAAAATGGTAGTGATGTCAATTTTCAGTTCTCACTCTTCTCTGTGAGGGCTGACACTGGTAAAACAGATGTCAGTTATAAATATGTGAATGTGCCGTTGAGAGATGTTTACACCGATGTTATATTAAGAGATGTTAGATTATTTGTGTCCTTACAGTTGCTTCAGTCACATTTGTTAGCCTTGGAGACTTAAATAGAGAAGGGCATGTTCCAGTGTGGATGCTGTAGATGTCAGGCTATAGAGAGAAAAGATCTCACAAACCAGAACTAAACTGGGCTCCTCTGGTTGCCTTGTGGTTCTTACATTAACCAGTGTGGTCTGTCATGGTCATCTAGAGCCTGAAGCATGTGTTCAGGGCCCCTGTGGTCTAATACAGTCCACGTCAATGTTTTTTCAGCCCCTGGGTAGCAGCATGATGCAGCTGTGACTGGGCTCCAGGCATTTACCCTGATCTTTATTTCAGTCAGAAATGAAGACATCTCAGCTGACTCTTATCTGGGAATCAGTATGAACATTTCCAAGATGAATAAATTGCTCATGGTGGGACAGATTAACTTTTAGATTTTTTTTTCCAATTTAAATTAGAAAAGGATGACTCTCATCTAAAGCATATGGACTTTAAGGACATAAACCAAAACATTAGATATAAGACAGGAAATCTAACTAATGTTTTTTTTTTCTTAAATGAATGAAGTAATATGTAATATAAAATGAATTACGACATACTATAAAATGAATTAGATCAGCTCACCTGAGACTTGGCCCTCATGAATGGAGAACTGACATTGCAAAGCTTCTCATTCCTCAGTTTGTCCTCAGTGTAACACTCAATCTTGATGTCAGAGTTGTCCTAGATCAAAAATAACCACAGTTCACATTTTCATTGCAGCACTGGCATCTGGAAAGCAGTCTGCATCTCATCTTATTTGATGGTTAAACATGAGACGTCTTAGGACATACAGCAGTTTCTCACAGTTTGAGAAAACCACATGACTAATTTACAGCGATAATCAGGTACCTTGACTATGAGGCTGGAGAAGCGTAGATTGTGTGTGTAGGTGATGTTAAGGCGAGTGTTGTAGGCATTCTCTCCCTTGTTCTCCAGTCGTACATCCACGACCATCCTCCTCCTGTTTCCTTCGATCACCCTCAGAGATCCCTCGGCCCCCTGCTCGCTTACATGGCGGCAAAAAGCACCACGAGACTGTACAGGCTGCACACAGAACTGACTGAGAGGGAGGAAGAGGAAGTCAAACCATGAGTAAAAGAGGAGCCAAGGATTTAGTATAGTGTAAATTTTTACACTAAGTTGTGAAAAAACATTATGTCTGCATATTCTCACTAGTGTACAATGTGTTGTAATGAGTATGTGTGTGCTGTGTGCCTACTTTCGAGTCATCAGGTCGGTCATACTCTGCAGTGCAAGGTCCGGTATGCAGCGGTCGTCCTCATCACAGCCGTTCCAGAAGGGTAGCTGGTCAAAGACACAACTTTGATGAGTCAAAGAAACAAGTGCTCCTCCTCTTTCTGGAGGATGTCAGACAGTCTCTCACCTCAGTCCTCACTACAGTAGGCCAGCTGTCATCCAGCACCGGCCCGTCGTCTGGACGCTGCAGTCCCACTTGTACAGCAAACACTATGGGCCTTGCATAGTCTGTGGTCTCCTAATACAGGACATTAAATTCAAAGATTAGCTGGTGGATTTACTCTATCATGGAACTTTATCTATACACAAGGCACACATACACAAGATGCACAGAAGACATGATGATCATCTCATTTCAACGAAGACTGTGTGTTGACCCCAGTCTGAGACCAAATTAATAGACTAAGCCAGGATCAGACTACACGATTTTTTGGTCTTTCACAATGATCACCATGTCTGATCAAAGTGTCAGCCCGACCAATCATCGTTCAAGACCGATCACGACCTTGCGCGAGTCCAGGCCATCAGGAAGGCGTCACAACAAACTGTCCATCATGGCTGCTGTAGCTGTGTGTGATAGGGTCTTTAGCTCAGACACGGAAAAGAAAAGGAAGAAAAAACGACCTTGGAGCCGTTCCTGTGTCTTGTGAAGAGGACTGCATGGACTGTCTGTCCTTCAATGTGTTCACCTCAAAACTTACATTGCTCACATAACGCACGTGCCTCCACTGTGCGTAAACAATGCGTCAGAGCGCTTTGTCATACAAATGGTCAACACCAGGGTTCAGCTTGTAGGAGATGTCAGACCAGGCATAGAAATTTAAAAAAATTCTAATATGCTAGACTTTAAGACGGGGTGTCGTACAACGTCGTAGAGCGTCCTAAACGCAAAATCACTGTTTGTCACACTACACGTCCGTTCGTCGGTCCCGATCCATACAGTCTATGGTCCCGACTTTCATAATCGGGCCCGACTCTGGAAGTGTGTCGGCCACAAAATCGTGTGAAAATCGGCCTGAAATCGTATTAAAAAATTGGACTCAATATTTTATGATGATAGAACTTAAATGGACAAATAATAATACATACATATGGACAGCAACACATTTCCAAATCCATTCTCTCTTTGCAAGTTTCCTTGCAAACAGATGCTGCACCCGTGCGTGTGAATCTTGCAACGTTGACCTCACCATGACATGGAAGTAGATGTGTTCGCAGGTCTCCTCTCCAGGAAGGAGGGTCAGGTTTTGAGGCTGCAGCTTGTTTGGGTTGTCCAGTATGGCCCGTGGATTGAAACGCCGCTCCGCAATAGACACATTATATTTGATCCCTAGAGTGTCAGAGGAAGAATTTAAAAAAAAAGAAAGAAAGAAAGAAAGAAAAAAAAACTCTATTTGAAACCGTTCTATATGATCCTGTTATGTTGTAGTTGTGCTTAAATGTTTCAGAGAAGGATGGGCTTCTCTCCTAACTGAATAAATGGCAGCAACAGGCCATGGTAAATGACATCACTGGAGAGCAATATTAACTTGACTCTGAACATTATAATAAGTGTAACCAACATATACAAGAATCTATCCCCTCTGGCTTTAGTACTGAGTCACTTCCAGGCCGCATTGTTTTAAAGGCTTTCCATTTCTTGCATCTTGTTTTTATGGCATGAGAAAAGAAATCCACCCAGGCTGAACTTGTGCATGTCTTCTGTTGGGGGGGTCAAGTAGAGAATTAGAGCTGGAGAAAGATCTGAGCAGATAATGGATACTGAACTGGAAGCTTTTATCCACTTTCCACCACATCACAAGGATCATTATCAACCAATATAAAATATTTTTCCTCTTTTGATGAGAGAATTACAACACTTCTTCCTGCATTGAAGCTCTGACTTGGACAGTTCTTACTGTTTTACAAGTTATGGGGCTGGTTGAGTATTTTTGTTTACAGACACCACTCTCATATATCGTGGACAGATATTTGCACATTGGCATAAATAAAGATTTACTTGTATGAGAAAAATTCCATTTTATGCAACAGACCATTGTGAAGTTAGGAACACCAGCACATCTGCCACGCATTACCAGCCAGACACTACGATGAGAAGAAAATGAAATAAATGTGTTCCACTGTAGGTAACCGTGGAAGACAAGATAACTCCCTCCGTTCTTCCCCTCCTCTGTTTTGACACATCCGATAGATTTGATAAAGATGTCGATGGGTCAGGGGGTTAACTCGGAACATGCTCCCCCGCACCTCGGCTTCCTCCCCCCTGAAAGACTGTGAAACTGGACCCTGCCATGATATCTCTTAAAACAAATTGTGAGCAGGGAAGGCTCACGTTTATTTGCAGGTGGGTTAAACCAGTCTGTCGGGTTTAAGGGTCAGTGAGCTGCCACTGGCACCAAACAGTCAGAAACACCTCTGGAAAAGGACAGAAGATATAAACTGCATTCCAACGCTCGACACCAGCGGCGTGGTTCTGATATACCAGCTTTGGATGCAGCACACTGGCTTTGGCAGAGAAACTGCAGGGAGATCAGAATCTCTTGCTGCCAGTGACGGCCCAATCTGCCCTTGGCGCCACAAGCTACATGGTAAAATGCCTGTTGGTCATGGAACACGAAGGATATATATTTGGAGGGCTTAAGTGAAGTGAGGGCTTTTCTCACTTAAAACCAACCATGTTTCATTCTGTCATGTACCAGTGGAGCTGTATTGCAATTACAGAGCCAAAATATAAATTTGTCAGCTTAAGTGCATTGGCGAAAATGGTCTGCTAAAAGTGTGATAGTATCACATACAACAGGCAGGGCAATAATCTTTTTATGTCAGAATCTAAAAATGATTGAGTTGTTTTGTTTAAGAAAAAAAATCTCTCTTTAAGTATCAATGTGATAATCTGTGTAAGAAACAAAAGGCTCAGCTGGTGGACTAGGGTTTTGTTACCAAACATCAGGCAGGGGGAGGAACAAGGAAACTTTGCTAGGCTTACACAGCAGTGGATTATTTTTGCTGGCTTACCAATTTCCTGTGTGGGAAGAATGGCTGTCCTGGCAGTGATGTTGAAACACACAATGGCTGACATACAGGTCACGTCTTTGCCACCTCTCTGACAGTCCTTCACAAAGATGTTGATCTTACTGGGCTCAAACCGGACAGTGGCATATATCCTGATGACACTCTGTGACCTGTGAGGGCATGAAGGTGTCACAGATGAAGCCGACCTTTAACCTGTGAGACTCCAGGCCTGACTATTCCTGAAAAGACGATTCTTTCTAACTGCAGCAAACATCTTTTTGTGTTTTTTACAACAATCTATTTAATATTTTGCACATTTGCTGTGTGAAATACTAACCACAGGAGAACGGCAGCGCCGAGGGAACCCACTGCCAGGTCCACTAGACCGTCGTCATTCATGTCCATCGTACCATGGATACTGCGGCCAAAGTACTGCAGGCCAGGGGCTAAGTCTGCTGCTGCTATCCTCTGACAAACAGAAAGAGGAAAAAACATCGTAATGAAAACAACCACAATTTACAGTCTCATTGTTCGAGCAGCCACATGAGCAATTAAAGTGCAGTTCAAGTTTTTGGGAAATACAGTAATCCCATTGAAACCCATAATAGAAATTAGACTGTACATTACACGCAATGATGTAGTCAAGAAAAATAAAAATCCCCATCATCACTCCAAAAGTATTTAACTGTTTCTTAAACTATAATGCCATAGACTGCCACTAAAGAGCCAAAAACTGTTAAGAGGTTCTATGTACAATATAACTTCAAGATTTCTAGGGTTTGTGTGCCATGCACTTTTGTACCCTTTAGCCAATCTGCTGCACATCACATATTTTAGATTTTTACCAACCATTCTCTGAAGCATAGCATTGTCTTAATATGTCTCTGTTTAAGAATTATCACATAGGCTGCACCAGATTAATTTATTTTGTCTTGTTTATCCCTCATGGCTGACAGTCACCAACTCTTTCACAGTCTGTTACTGTCCACCTGTCCAGCAGCTGCCCCTCAGTCCTTCATCATTCATTCAGTACAGTATGTGGTATCACCTTCATGCAGTCTGCTGCTGTGCTTCTTTGTCTTTTGGTGTACCAGTCCATTATCCTATTCACCTGTCTGACTATCGTGACCACTGTTGGTCCCTTTATTTTTCTTTGCGAGTTATGACTGAAATGAGCCTCAACTTTCCACCAAGTAAAACCCAACACATCTGGGTACTGAACTGTTGCAAGTATAGAATGACACTTGGAGCAAGTCTGTTTTGTTTTACCATAGTTAATTGAACAAAAAACAGTGGCAGCCTAGAAGGTGGTAATTCAAATGAAAACATATGATTTGATTTGGGAAGTGGTCAGCAGTGATATGTACTGTATATGAGAATAGACAAAAATATCCAAACACATTTGCTCTGTCTGTTAACTGTACTTTTTGCAGACTTCCTACCTGTTTGTATTTGCGTATTATTCTGTTGTGCTGACTGAAGAATACATAAATAGCTCCTTTGTGGTCGTCTTCCAGCGGGGCTCCCACCACTAAGTCGTTGAACCCGTCACCATTTAGATCAGGGACGGGAGCGAGTGATGAGCCAAAGCGAGCGTTCTGACCGCCATTGTGGATCTCCAATGCCCCTTCAAGTATGAAACGATTCTGGGAGGAGATGGATGGGAAACATAATGAATTCATACTTTGTTATCTTTTTCAGTATATCCTAAAGCATACTCATAAATGTATTAGGAACATGTTTTACATATTGCACAAGTCATTTTCATCTAACTTCCAACAGAAAACATTTGTTTTTCCTTTGGATCCACTTCATGAATTTTTCAAAGCAACAACGCCTTAAGGGAAAATTCTGAAGAACTTCTGACTACTTACTCTGTAATTTCATGTTGATAAATAGACATTAGCTTTAGGGGAAAGTCCATAAAAGTTCATTTAATTATAAGTTTCTGCAACAAATAAACAAACAAAATATGACACACATCCAAGGAAAACATACAAAACAGACAACAACAGTGCTATTTTACATCATATCTAGTGGGAAGATGTAGTTTTCCAGGACTAATCAGTTTCTTCATTACCTGTTAATAACTAATTTAGACATCTCATTATGAGACCAAGGCAGAGATTGCTGTCTTATCTGCCCCCCATCCTTTGAAGTTTGTTGTTGGAGTTACATCAAACCATTTTAAGATATCTAATCGTGTTGTAGTTTATACAGGAAAAAGCAACAAGCATGACTTTTGAAATCTATCCTCTAATCAAAAAGGAGATAAAGTTTGGATCAGCTCCTGTAATTTTCCACATAATCCCTTGATTCTGCCTGTTTGACCGCAAATATTTGAAATATGTGGGACACAAAAGTGAGGAATTTTACCTCTAGGTCATAAAAGAAATAAGGGCGCCATATAGCTTTAGTGTATTTATTTGAAGTTCTATTCTTGGTGAGTGTCAGATGGAAAATATCCAGGTCTTTGAAAGCAGCTACCCGACTGGAAAACATTCTGACAAAATGGAGCCAAATGCTTGCGTCCATCAGTGGTCATGCATATCATTGCTCCACCTGGCATCCTGGCCCATAATGTAATTTAAGGTCATCAGATGTAACATGAGATCACTTGTTTTCCCAGTTGAAAAAATGGGACGGGTGTTGATTTAGGAGTGGAGCTTTGCTACCTGATGTGTGCATGTGTGACAAAGAGGGAGACATATAGACAGCTTGAGAAAAAATTTAGCCAGCTTTGTTTAAATTTGAAACACATGGATCGTGTGGAAGCCATAAAGGGTCATGACTGGTCTGCAGCAACTTCTGCATGTGGTGAAATAGCAAAGCCATACTGCAGCGCTTTCACCTTAAACCTGTATAGTTGCAGGAACATCAGTGTGAATGCAGCTTGTTATTGATTATCTGTGTACTGTACTTGAAAATTTTCACTTCCTCTGACTGCATCTGTCATCCAAGACATTCATCTCACATGAAAAAAAAATTAGAAAGAGGAAAAAAATCTATCTACAAGAGAAGGACTCTGTGAGGCTTCAGGCTCCGTGGTACTTAATTTAAATACTAATGTCAGAATATTCAGCTTTTCACAATCAAAATATTGGAACAGCACAAATTCTTTCCTTTTTTATTTAGGTGCTTGGGGTCAAACAAGACATGTAGACAGCATATTGTCTACATTTAAAGTGATAGGGCAAGCAGATGCCTTCACTGCACATATGACATTTAATTATTCACTCTCTTTTTACCTCAGTTTTGCTCTCCACCAACTCCAGATAGAAGAAGGAGACTGAGCTATGTTCATACACCCGCTGGATGGTAACTATGTCTGTCTGCTGCTTGGTGCTGGGGGTAGTGTTCGCTGGGTCTATAAAGCATTCATGATAAAAGCAGCTGCACCACTACCAAAGCAATAAAATTGTGGGACAGAAAACCCAAACAAAGACACTACAAAGCACCATGAGGGAAATTGCAGGCATGTGATCTGATGTTAACATAAAACCTTTGATTATGGCTGCTTTGAAATGAAAAATATTTTAAGTGTCAGAGCAATCCATCAAATTATTATATAGAGATTTCTCCATTTCAAAAAAAAAAAAAATGGAGAAAATGGAGACCAGACCTATCCTGGTGAAGCACCGGTTTGCAGCAGATGTAAAAGATATTTCTATTTTTGATGAGATTCTGACCAGTATTGTCATTTCTAAGGCAATGCTGCTGGAATGGCTAGTGGCCAATGAAAATGCATTTTTTGCACTTCTTAAAACTCAAGTCTGCAGAATCACATGGATGTGGATGAGCAATATACACTGTGACTACAGGGACATATTTTCGAACCAGGGTGTCCAACCTTTAACAGTTTTCCAACAACAATACCACTGTGCAGCATCTAGAGCAACACCTGAAATAACCACATCGTGATTATTAATTGCCCTGAACATGTGGTAATACTGTCAAGATCATGACAGACAGTTTTAAAAAAGAGTGATTTCTCTCTGTTAGTGTTTTGACTGTTAGGCTTGGCTTTGCCTGCCACCTGTGATGTGGTTTGGGCCACAGCAGATATTTAAATATGTCTTCTATGGCTGTTCATTGGATTCGAAACAGCTGAAGACATTCATTATTCCAATGAGCACGACAGACCGAGAATACCACGAAATTTCCTTCTATTAAAGAAAGTTCTCGCCTCCAAATACTTTGCTGGAAATGGCTTTAAAAAGGAGCAGAATACTTTCCTGTTGAGTTCATGCTAAACATCTAGTAAAGTCTACACACTTGCATGGCAGGAGTTTTCTCATTTGATCTGCACATTTATTCTGGACATGGTCCTGTGTCAAATGTCTGTCTGCAGCATGTCAAGTGTGGAGCTGGAGGGCAGCATAGTGTGTGTTACAGGACACTTCTGGTGTGAGGTGTTATAAATTACTGGGAGGGCCTGGAGTTTGAACAGGTGCTGACCCACTTCTGAGAAGTGAGTTGCTTGGTCTAAGGTTGATTAGAATCTGTATGTGTCCAGCCTTTGTGTGTTTGTTGAACTTTATAGAGTTGATACCCACCAGCTCTGTCACTCTGTAGATGTAGACTTTTCCCTTCTCCATGCCTGCACTGAAGAACATCGGCGCTGCCACTAAGAGGTTGTCAGTTACACCGTCCCCATCGATGTCCAGAGGTGCGATCTCACTACCATAATAGGAGCCAATCTGAAAGAGACATACATACAGAGACACACTAAGATCTTCATTGTTTATTAGTTTTAATCATTTAAAGCAATTCATTTAGTTTATTACACTGTTTTATTTAAATGCCATAACAAAGATGAGCGTGTACTGTCTACCCCTGAAATTCTCGACTTTCCCTGTTGCTTGTTGGACCAAGTTTTTTTTAGCTCTAATGATCTGCAGTGGCTTTGGAGGTTAAATATTCTAAGCAACTGGGGGCCTGTGTGGTGCCTCAGCAAGTGGTCAGAGTCCTGATGCTTTGGTCGATGCTTAGACTGCGAAAGCTGCACAGAGAGAATCTGGATTAGTCACCACAGTGGATGGAACATCATCTATTGGTTTTCAAATTTGAAACATCTGCCTATAAAAAAACTCTTTTCTGCAGATCTGTTTGATCGAGAGTTAACTTCAAAAAAACATCTGCCATTTTGGATGAACTGTTGCTGACAAGGTACGATGTAAGCTGCTGCAGGATCACTTCAGATTGTTGGTCTGTGAAGCATTGCCAGTCATGAGTGTAGTGCTCATTAACACACAGAGCCACATCCTATTTGAAATGGGGGCCATTTTTAAACTTAATACAACTAGTGTGACAGTTGAATCTCAGCTGATTAAAAATACATAGCGTATAACATCAGCAACAGAGCTTACACCTCTTCGCATGCATTGAATCAGTCCTTGTGTCAACTCGCAGCATCAGTGCGGCCCGATGTGTTTATGTCATCTGGGCTACAACAGGGAGGCATAGTCATTTTATTGAGCTCAGATTTCAGAATGAAAATCCTTTTGGCTATTGGCCGTTTCCACTGAATACTAATATTTCCGGCCATCATGTCTAATTTTCTGTGATCATGAATTGGAATAATTCTAACACTTTTCAAAGTGCCAAGATGTCAAAAACAGACAGAAGAAGAAAAGGAAGATCTATCCCTGAATCTGGCTGAAGGAGAGCCCTCCACTGCCAGCTGTGATCCTGGTTTTATGCACATGTATGTTAAGCCATGAGGAGTTGCCCCTCAAGGGTTTTTCTATATTTTCCTAAAAACTTAACTAAAGTGACATGGCAGCAATTTTTTTTTGTATAAGAGTAACTGGTAAATCAGCTGTAGCTTGTGAACTAACTGCTAACA
This sequence comes from Selene dorsalis, assembly GCA_900303245.1. Taxonomy (NCBI): domain Eukaryota; kingdom Metazoa; phylum Chordata; class Actinopteri; order Carangiformes; family Carangidae; genus Selene; species Selene dorsalis. Next base: position 27,138 of record OMNW01034575.1, on the reverse strand, counting down.
ATTGAGATATTTCTATTGAAATGCAATGCACATGTATTTATCCTTACATATTGTGAATTGATTCTACTGTAGATGTTATGCATGTATGTAATGCATATCATTAACGCGCTCTAATCAACTTAATGTGTTTACAAACACCTGTGGCATTAAAACGATTTATAGACAGTTCCTGTGGGATAATACACTGTTGCCCATAAAGTTGGAATAATTTTATTTTCAGACACATTCCTCTTTTTATTCCTCTTTATACACATCCCTAATAACCTGGTGACTGTAATGACCAGGTGCGATGATCACATACTGAGTCCCAGCTACTAATTTTGAGAAGACATATAACTTTATCAAGACTAACAATCATTTCATGAGAAGGTAAAAAAAAATATTTTATTCCCACTCCATGGGAAACAGTGTTTAAAGATCTACACAGTAGACGCACTTTTAAAGAGCTATTTACTTTAAGTTTTCCTATTGGTACATAGCCAACTTAAGCACTGACAGCTGTTTAATTTCCAGTGTTTTCTGGCAGGAGCTTCAGCCATCATTACGTTCAGAAGACATGAGGTTTAGTACGCTCTCTACATCTTTATAGTCAGTGCTACCTTCAGTACAAGAAAAGAGGTAATAAAGATTAAAGCAAAATAAGAGGGTTGCATTCCACCGGACAAAGGAATGAAGTTTAACGTTGAACTTGCAGCGTTTCTCCTAAACTGGTAGAAAATTGCTGTTGATGCCTGCAGCCTGGGCTATGTAGCGATAGCAAAACTTATAAATAGCTCCTTTAAAGACACTCATCAGTAACTCAGCTGCTCTTTGTCAGTGGCAGAGCAAACGGTGATTTATAACAAAGTTTCATTACATTCCTTGCTGTGCTGTGGCATTTTTCCAAAGCATGTTGCTGATGAGCTTTGCATCAGGTTGAAGGGAACAGGCTGGAGACCACAGTACCTGATGGCCTTTGAGGGAGTGCAGGATGGTGAGGTTTCCTGAGTTCTTCAGAGTGAATATGATGACTTTGCCGGTGTGGTTAAATCGTGGAGCTCCCGCAATGAGCAGGCGCCCATTTTTGGCTGACACCACAGACGTCACAGTGTACCCTGGTTATGTAAAACACAGCCATTACTCACAGACACGAAAACTCACTCTCTCACTCTTGCCATTGTAGAAGACTATTTGTGATGTGGTTAATTATCTGTTTCATACTTCATCATTTTCTTCTCTTGATTATGGATCTGGAAATCAAATATGGTTTGATGTTTGTCAACACAGACAAAAGTCAGCAAAAATCTCAGGAACCTCACTTTATCGCCCTGTTTAGTGAGCTAACAGTCTTAGGCCTAACCTTTATATTGACATTTGTAGCAATGATTTACATGACTCAAGGAAAAACTGTAAAAACTGTGCAATTTGAGGAGTTAAAACTCAGTGTGCTACATTCAGTAACACAGAAATGGCTGTTCTGGTTTCTAAGCTTTCTCAGCTTTCTTCTTCTATGTCTTCTATTTCATTGTACCCCACTAAAGATTCCACTTACTCCCATTATACTTTTCCACCTTCATCTCTCATCTTTATACACCCCCCCTTTTTTTCCCAGCTTTAACTTTCTCCCTGCCTGTTCAAAATTATGCTTCCTCCTCATATTACTATTGAGTCTAGAATATGGCTTCCATTGGCAGGCTGGTGAATAAGCTCAGAAACAAACCACTGATGGTAAAAGCAGAGGTCTGTGGTGGTGGGGTGAGATGGGGCTGGATATGATGGGAAGCACTGGAGCAATGGGTACACTTTATAGGGATGGGCTGCAGCTCGGACAATTGGTGCTAAACCACAGGTCCTCTACCAAGGCAACCATACATCCTTCCTCCAAAAAGGAGGCTCTTCACAGAAACTTGTGTGTGAGAGAGAATAATCAAGGGGTGTGCGACTTACATTGTCACTGATAGAATAACAACAGTGTCCTCTACAGTTTTCAGGATTTTACTTACCCAAGTAGGCACCATGGTTTTTGAGCTCTTCGGGGAACTCCTGTGTGTAGGATGCTTTAGGAGGGACCACCTTCCCTTGCCGTGTTTCCTTCAGTACTGCTCCATTCCAGTCATAAGCCCCAACAGCCCCCACCAGAATCCCATCCTGCAGAGGAAGTGTTGTGCATTCTATACTTTAGTATACACTGTATTATGTGCACTGTGTACTGTATTTGATGATGATGATACACCCCTGGATAATGTCTTTGAATACTAATTTGTAGCACTGTCTGTGGGTTGGATTAACCGTTATTTCAGTCAGATTAATGGTGGTGAAACATTTTTTGGTGCCATTTTTTCTCACTATATTTCTGGATTATTTTAAAAGAACATGACGAAAATCGAATTAGAGTACAATCAATATTTACATATACCTGTGTCCTGTTTACAAATCAGTCCATGTGATCAACAGTACTAATAATCCACCCCTTCACTGAACAAAGTCTTCTTCCTGGAAACATTGACTAAACTATAATGACAGTCACCAGAGCGCATACCTTGGCCAAGGCCAAACAATCCCACACATGTCAGCGAGGTCCAGAGCTGTACAAGTCATAGATCTCCACCCCATGAATATGTCATTGGTACACACATTATTTTCCTTCAAGGAAATATCAAATGTTTAGGAAAGCAATAAATTTTTGGATCTGCCCCATTGATCAGCTCCACACCAAACTTTAATGGGTTCCTCCCTGACCCATACTCCATCCCTCCACCAAGTTGGTGCGAATCAGTGCTAATCCTGCAGACAAAAAGAAAAACAACCAACCAACCAACCAACCAATCGACCAAAGGTGACGAGTGAAAAATATAACCTGACAGAGGGTTGGGGTTACCCAAATTAAACAGTCATTTTAGGCAGCGTGAGTCATTCATCTCATTCAACAAATTTGATATCCTTTCTGTCTCTAAAGGTCTCAACATTTCCTGTAGTGAGTACAGTGAAGGTTCATATGAAAGTCATTTTCTTTTTCCTTCTTCCAGATCAAACACTGGATAAATTCAAATTTCTTCTTCTTTGGCTGTGGTCCAACACATTTGATTACAAAACAGCTTTCATCTGAGCACAAATGGACCTTTTCTTTCTTTGATCAATAATCACACAGTTTTGGTTTACTGCAGGCCTCATTTGCCCCAACTATACATTGTTAAACCTTTTCCACCTCTGAGATGTAACATTAATCTTTCCCAGCTTCAAAAATCGCTGTGAAATCCATATGTACAACACATTCAAATTCCTTATCCAGTGTCCATTTTGTTGTTTTCTGTTTATTCCCATACTCATCAAGCTATTCCCTAACTACAACATACCACCCACTGAAGTTTATGCGGATCCCACACTGTATGTCCACACCAGAGACAGCATTGAAATCTCCTTTGTCAAACCACTGCTGTATCTTGATCAGTCTGCATTTTTAACTCATCCTTCAACAAAGCAAACAAACCAGCGAGTACAAGAAGTTGCAGACATGAGCATGGATAGAGGAGGGATTTTGTCCTCCATGGTTCACCATACTTTGTATCAGTGACACTATAATTATAGGGTTGCTCTGCATAATGAGCTCAGTTTTTTTTTTTTTTTGCCATACACAATATGCCAACAACACATTTTCCAGTGTTTGAGCATTAGCCAGAAGGCCTGCAATTCCTTCCTGAAAGAAGGAATTGTGTACTCACCACGCTGCCACTACGTCACTCTCTGACAGCTGCGTTATGCCAATGTGGTTATCTGTTTTGGTCAAAATGGTCTCCATGGCAAATGAATGAAACCTCAAAACAGTTCATTTCACATAAAGCAGTGACCTATTTCAGCAGCAGTTGCATGTATGGACAAGTGCCTTGCAAGTTAGTACGTCAACTTTTTATTCCACTGGAGGAGCCTAGAGTTCTGGTGAAACATACAAAACTATATAGAGGATAAATAAACTTTAAACCTGCTCAATAAACTACTATGTGTATTCATATTATGGTAAATACAGGGGCTAATTCTGCAAATGAGCCAACACGGAGCCTTGAGATTATTTTTCAGCATTGTTTACAGTTAAGGAAACAAAAAGCATACAGAGAAAGTGCTATGTATGCAGACATCTGGATACGGTATGACATAAGCAGCCTTCAGAGTTGGCACATATCACATTCAGCAAAACCATCTGGGCTTTCGGGACTGTTTTCTGCTTTAAAGCCCCGACATTCTTTCCAATAAGTTATCCGACTCTCAACACTCAGGTTGGTGTTGTCGAGCATCTCTGGAATCTGGCCTTGAGGACTAAATTTCCAAACATTCCTGCCACCCAGCTACAAATCCTGCTTTATATTTAATTTTCATCATAAATGGGATATATTTATTTCTCCCATGACAAATCACACTGTGAAAGGGGACTGGAAAATCAAAGCAGTTGCATCAGCGAATGTCTCAGCAGAGCCAGAGAGAGAGGAATGGAAATCAATTAATTGCTATGAATAGCAGGTAGACAAAAGATGGGCCTTATCTTCCTCTTCCAGCTGTGTCACCCCTAAAGCCAGCACACCTGCAACTGTATGCACTTAGGTTCGATCAGAAACCTCTAGGAAGGAAAAAGGAAAAAAAGCCATTCTGAAGCACAACTGTCTAAACTTCATTAATACGTTTCCCTGTAGGACACGTGGTGTCTTATTTTCCCATCACTGCATGGCTGAGGTGGAAAAAGGCCTGTCTCCTCTGTCAGAGGCTCCTAAATCAGAATGACCTAAACCCTCTGGGGCCACACAGCAGGCACCATCTGGGGGGACTGGAGAGTGATAAATGGCAGGTTGTAGGGAGGAGGTATGATGCACAAGAAATTGAGACAATGTGTGTTGTTGTACATGTTGACAGATGGTATGAGGCGACGTGGTAGCAGGAGTCAGACTTACCTCGACATTGTGTGCGGAAAATCCAGCCTGAGACATCTGGAGGCCAAACGCTGTCCCATTCTTACTGGTTCCTGTGTAAACAACTCAGTCAGCAGCAGATAAACTTAATCTTCCAACCATGGTCATATTCTGAGGGGAATGGCACTGAAGTCGTTTCACATTTAGAGGATTGAAGAGGTTTTTGGGCATTCGGTTGTAGCATGATCAGTGGGGCATCAACAAAAAAGTGCTGTCATGATAAGTTTATCTTTTCTTAACAATCATTTAGCCTATAAAATGTCTCTTACAATTTTGAGAGCTCAAGGCGACATTTCTGAATGGTGTATCCCACCAGCAGTTCAAACTCTAAATGTTTTCAACAAACACTCTTATTGGAGAATCTGGAACTAGAAAATTCTATTTCCCTGATTAACAGCTCACCTGAAGGCTTTTTTAGACAAAGTGTGTAGTAGAAGTGACGAGAGTAGAAATGACGGATTGACTGATCACCTAGTCTCTGAGTTTATTCAAGTTCACCTAAGTTTGTAAATTTTATGAAGACCCACTGAAACCTATGGTTGAAAGTTCCAATATGAAGCAGAGTGTGAGTGACATCTCTAAGCATCTTCAGTGAAATTAATTTCATCCACAACCTTCCAAGCTGAAGATGCGTTCTCCAAGGGCGTCCACGATATCCTTCAGCGCTGACTCATCTGTCACATTAAAGAAGTGTTTGTCATCTGGGTCACTAGCGATGTACTTGATTTCATTGAGGAAGGCCTCAGGGTTGATTCCTCTACGGTTGTAGTAGCCAAGGACCTGTGATGATAACATTAAATCGTCTGTCAATGCATGCATAAAGTACTCGAGTGTGAAACTGTTTATCTGTCACATTTTTAAAACTTCTCTTTGAGAGGGTTTAAGAGGATTTTGACTTTCTGCTCCAGTGCCAGTGCTGTCACCAATTTCAGTTGATTTTCAGCTGAATGACTTTAGAGCCTGTGCCCAGCTGAGCTGCTGGATGGAAACAAGCTCTTAGCTGTTCCAGCAGTGGGACAAACCAAAGGACCATGTGGTCTGGAGGAGATCATTTACACCTATAAATGCACTTCCACCGAGCTGATGTTTGGAGCTCTCTGAGGGCCTCTGGCTCCATTCTCAACTTCGCTCTTGAAACACTTGCTTTTACTCCATGAGGTCACCTTATTAATGTTTAAAGTGATTTAATGATGCACAGGAAATTTATAAGCTATCAGAAAACCAAGTGAAAACCCAGGTGCAGAATAAATCAAGGAAACTCACAGCAATTGCATAACGGGTGATACCATCCCGCTCACTGTCCTCAATGGCTTGCTGGAGATCTGGACTGTCATGTGACTCTCCGTCCGTTATCACTATCATCACCTTCTTGGCACCGCGGCGACCTCCTTGTTTGAAAGCTTGTGAGCTGTTGGAACATGTTAGACATATCGTCAAATTAAATGGGAGGATGGAGGCAGAGTGAAGTGGTGGTAACCCTAACCCCATTTGAACAGAGATACAGTACCGTGCAACATTGATGCCAAGAGCTGTGTTGGTCTCTTCGCCTCCCCGCTGGTTGATACTGCGAGCTCTTTTCACCACTTCCTCAACTGATTTGTAGTCGCTGAGTTTGAATTCATGAACCACCTTCTCTCCGTACTGCACAACTCCAACCTGTCCAAAGAGACAGATTCATTTATTGAAGTTAATGAGAGTTTTACCTTCATACAGACAGCTACTGCAATACAGTAGTAAATACAGAATTTGCATAGCACAATAGTCTTGTAAAAAAATATATATATATTGAAGAGTTAATAAAAAAAACTTCTATAAATTGCGTCCAGTATTCAAATGTATCCAACAAGAAACACCACCAATACATCTTATCTTCTTTTAATATTGCCTCCTTTCTTACACACCTGTATTTGACCTGGTCCAATATAGAACTTCTGAAGAATGTTGATGAGAAAAGCCTGCACTTCATACCAGGGGTAAATGGAGTTTGAGCCATCCAGAACTATCACTATGTCCATGTAGGTCTCACATCCTGAAAAACATTTAGACATGAGACTTAATCCTGAGTGCATACTCTGACAAAACAGATGTCCATGAATGAGTAATTAATCCCCTGCTTTGACTGAGAACTGTCGAACAATCTGAAAACTGAAACTATGCTTACTCTGAAAGGCTGGCGCAATCGTTCTGGAGAATTTGAAGCTCGCGTTGACTCTGGAGCATATGCCAGTGCTGTAGTAAGAGCTGCCACACTCGTAGGACCACAGTGGCCCACAGGCCTGAAACATAAGTGGAAGCATTTGTAGAGGCAGCATTATCGACCTCAGCATATTACCAAAGAGTTAGCTTCTTGCTCTCAGAAAACTTCCGAAGGGAGAACTGCAGTATGACAACCTTGTAATCAAAAGACAATCTTGTGGGATTGCCCTTTTTTTCCATTTTCACAATCAAATGTGTTTCTTTTTCCTCCAAAGGTTCTTCAGCAACAGACCATTACTGAGCTCCTTCCCAAGAGGTAGTTTTAAAGCCACACTCACCACAAAGCTGTTGTCTTTAGGGTTAGACGTGAGCGTCATTCCCAGCCTCATCTTGTCTTTGCGCTCTGATACGTTGGTCAGAGATATCCTTCCTTGAGGGAAAAAAAATCTCACTCAGATCATCTTAAACACACTGACTCACACATACATAAATATGTGCACTATCCTTCAGAGACCAAACACAGGCTCCACCATCTGGTACGTTGGTTTGTTGTTGCTGTCTGGGCAGCCAAACCAGTGTCTACATCCAGTCGTCTAAACGTTTACTTGACAGAGCTTCATGTGCCCACCTTACCAGCATGACACATGTGCGTCCCATATGAAGTAGCATGCGGTGAGATGCGTGGTATAACACACATGTGGAAAGGTACATGGACCATTTTAAAAAATAGTAAAGTCTGGAATGATTGGTATGGTCCCCACACCTCTGTCTCACCTCTGTCTCACACATGGCACCATGATGCTTACTGGAAAGCTTATATGCATACACAATTATGTTAATTCACAATAGGAGTGGTGCTTGTGATACTGTACCTAAATTGAGCTTGGAGCAACCTTGGCCATTGATTCGTTTGCTGAGTGAACATTTGTAAACGTCCCCTGTCTGGTAAGGGCCATTCATTTCATATGGAGCACCCACTAATAACCTGCAAAAAAACAAAAACAAAAAACAAAACACATGTTAGTGTGTTTTACACAAGCTCTCAGTTGTTGTTTATTGTCTGCAAACAGTTAAACAGCAATGGTAGAGCAATTTTTTTTAACAGTGATTTAGCAGTAACTGGTCTTTTGTGTGGTATCTAACTCTCTGAGGGAATATGACTGCAACTGTTACCATCAGTCACCCAGACAAAACACATGGCTTGACCGAGAAGAGTTCAAGCCTTTATTTATCCAGGGAGGTTAACTAAGCATGTTTAATCATGTCCAGGAGCACTGGAGGTCACCTTCATAAACAGTTCCCCACAGTCACACCCAGTAGCCAACCAGTCATCTCCTGCGACTCATATTCCATCCTTTAACACTATATTAGCAGAACATATGGACACACACTTAATGCTTAGCACATGAGTTTGTGTGTCAGTGTGTGTGTGGGTGTGTGTTAGTTTCATATTACTACAATGTTGCAACAGGTTTAGGTGAAAATTTCATGGTCGAATTAACAAAGCGTCTACTCAACAGTAATAATATTATATATTTTTTACTTAACTTATGTATGAGGCACTGTTGCGGGTACAATGTGTGTTTTTATTTCAATACCTACTTATATTTATTCTTGTAGCCTTTTATTCTTTAAAGCATTTTGCAGTAATGAATAAAGTGCTAACAGGAATGAAGTGCTAATACAATGGACACAGATTCAACCTACACTTTAAAGAGGACATATCATGAAAATATCACTTCTTAAAGACTCTTCTTTAACATATAATTTGTGTTTGTCTTGCCTTCTGCCCCCAAAATGTGAGAATTTACAATAATCTTGAGGCTCCTTAGATTGAAATCCATGTGGTTTTTCAAGCTGTTCCTCAGGTGTATGACAATGATGTCACCTGTGAGTAGTACTGGTAGAAGGGGTGGGGTGGGGCTAGCAGTGGTTCAATTGCATTGGTCACTGTATGTACCACATCAGCAGCAACATGTCTTCATCTGTGTTTTGAGAAAGTTATACTGGTGCATTTGAGAATAAATTTGTTTTCATGCCACAGCAGCTCATTTGTCCAAAGGATACAAGATGAGTTTGGAAACACTTGTTGCTATTATCCAGGGGGTACTGTATCATAGCAGCTGCACATTTCAATTTGAACTGTTGCTGCTGGTTTGATTATAACTTCTAAAGAAGTACATTTAAAGATTTGATCTACAGCACCTGTGATTTCTGTGTTGATTTGTGACTTTATAGAAATATCATATACATGTATACACCACCACTAGATGCTCAGTTTCCAAGGCTGAAACCAGCTATAGCAGCAACAGCTTGCACACGGCTGCTGTTCACATACACATGTGAAAGTACTTAAAGTATTCACATAGCATTTTTGACCTGAGGGTCCACTCTAATGAATAGTCAGTTATCATACAGTACAGTTTTTCCTGAAGTGACATGAATGTGTGAATCACATGAGCAGGTATTCCTAATTTAGTGACTTGCTTAGGGATACCCTTACAGTAGTAGTAGTAGTAGAATGGGGGTATTTGTCATCTATTAGTATCATAAGATTAAACTGTCCAACCAGTCATTACTATGTTTTCATTGGGATCTCTAGCAGCAACATTTATTTTCATGAAGGTTATCCAATTAGTAAAAAAAAAAAGAGAGTGTTGTTATAGACCACCATGGGATTTTAATTTTCTCAAAGAGCAGTGATGAGTGTTGGAAATTCCTTTCACTTGACGTAGTGTTTGTGAGGAGTCAGCTCTTTACTTGACTTCACAGTCAGTTTCCTGTGCGGGGTCAGTGTGGTCTTATAAATGTCACTAAAAGGTTTTAGATGACTTTGTGTGATATGGAATATAAAGTCCTCTGGTGCTTTTACCTCAGGACTGATGGACACCTTAAAGGGGGCTATAATTCAAATGAATTTCAGAGATAAGAACGTTTTGCATTCTTTACAGGCAACAGAAGAACCGTGTTGAAGCCGCTGTACACAACCCCCTCAGGTTAAATCATTTGTCCTGTAGGGTTTCATGCTATATCTTTTGATGTCTGTTTATCCCGTGATGTTTTCAAATCAACTGGCTCACCATTTATTCATCTCAATACAATCAAAAGCCTCAATGTTCATTTGCCTCAGGTTTTAACACAACAGCAGAGATTGCCTTCAGCTCCATCACTCCGTAGTGAATTTCACAAACAACACAAGTCCAGCTTCTCCACAGCACAGGCACATGCTTCAGTGAACTGATGTGTTACAGTTCTTACACTATCAGTTGTTTAAAGATGTAAGATGCAGTTCAGTGGAAAGTGCAGTATTTACCTCTGAAACAAGATAATAGACTCTGTTAATTACTTTCCACCACTAGTACAAACTTTGAGACTTCAGCACACACAGCTTTTAACATAACTCCTCTCATATTTCACATTGTGTGCCAATCATAAAAGCTAAAATCAACCCTAAGTGTTGCTGTATAACATGGAAGATGATGTATATTAATTCACATATTTCTGCATTTTGGAATTATCAGTTGTTGTTTTTTTTGACGGAATTGTTTATTTTGTTTTGTTTTTCAAGGTCATCGTAAATGAATCACATTCCTGAAAATCTGCAGTAAATGGAGTAAGTGATCTAGGAATTTAACAACTGTGGGGTCCGAGTGAAAAATCACAGGGAGGGCAGTGAGCAAAGGAAGAACTTCCATTTCAGTGATGCCCCAAAGGAAAGACACTCTACACCACTTTATTGTAAAAACAGACTCTGGTCAGCCCCATGCGTGGTCTTTTGGGTCAAAGTCTAACAAATTAGGAAAGACAGATCTTTGGCAGTGGGATTTCTAGGTCAGGCTCATGATCCATGGACTTTTGGAACTGCTTCAAATTCCCAAGAAAAGCCTTTAGTAGCATTTAGTCAGAAAGGCGTGTTGTCAAAGAATTCCTTGTAAGTGGGAAAGGTTAGCATGACATAACATGATGCAACTAATTTCAGAAGAAATAGAATGTGGTGACTGCAGTGTGCTGCAGAACACTTTTCCTCAGACATAAAGACTCGCAGACAAATACCAATTATTAAATTGCTGCAGAACAAGAGCAGATAAGAGTTGACAGTCTGTTGGAAGAGAGGGTTCATTTCTTTTAGCAAAACTGTGAAAATATGTTCTTTCTGTCTGAAAGTCTGATGACCCTAGACTGAAAAGGCCTTGAGACACAACATTAAAACAATTCAGCTTGAATGTCCCAAAAAATTATCTGTTTGTGTTGTAACAGCTAGAAATCCTGAAAGAAAGATCAATGTCCATCAGAATTAGAGCATCAGATGAGTTGCAGCATTATCCTGTCTTTTTCCTGATATGCTGTTTGAACTTCAGCAATAAAGCTGTACTGAGGCAAATCATGTTACAGAATTAAGCTCCAGAACAGAAGTGGATCTTGTGGTGAGACCATTTGTTCATGTACCATTTCCAAGACTACTAGTATGAACCTCTGGTCTTAAGTATATTTCTTGCTGTCATTTGGCCTGTCGTCTTTATATTTGAATTTCTTTTAGTGCAGCTGTACATGTTATATATGATAAACTAGGGATACAGACACAGAATGATCAATTATAGTCACAGACAGTTCACAGCAGCAATGGAGGACAAGAGAAAATGTGGTTAAAACAGTCCATCACTGTACATCAAAGAGCGACTCATATGGAAGTGAGCGTCAGTGTTATTGCTCTGGAAGCCAACTTTTAAAGTCTCAGCCTCTGGAAGTCATTTTCACCACAGTGGCTCCAGCAAAGTTCATTCATAGCTATTAATATCATGATTATTACTTCAGTTATTGCTACCCCTTGGCAAGAGGACACACTGCTGCACAAGTTCAGGTCAGGATACAACTACCTTGATGAAAAGAGACTTTTGTTGCCTTTGACTTGGACGCCTGCCTCCGGACCTCCTGAATTTGACCAGAAGCTGTTCAAACAATCTTGTTCCAGAGCTCATTAGGGTCGAAAGCTAGCCTCAATGCATCATCACTGCAAGTATGGTAATGACACTGAAAGAAATAACTTGAGTCAAAATGAATGCATGGACATTTTCTACCATGGTTACCAGAGAATACAGGATTTTGGGGTTTGAGGAAGCGCCATCCCCAAGCCTAGGCTGTCATTAATGTGGTAATGTTTTTCATATTTGGAAGGAGGAGATGTATACGCTGCGAAACCACATCCATGCCCCAAACATGAGTGCGCTACTCCAATGTCACGCTTACTCATCACATTCCATCTGTCTGCTTTAACAGGATGTGTTCTTTTGTTAATACTGCCTCATAAATCAAAGAAAGTGAAATAGTCATATCAGTTTTATAAGGTGCCTGCTTCACTTGACAGCAATACGTAGACAGTGAAAGGAAACAATTGTTCCTTTAACTTAAGGTTTTTTCATTTCAACTATTCACTTTTTCTTGTTTTTTTTTTTTTGAGAAATGTTTTCTCAGCCATGGTTGGTCAGTTGGTCCACCACTTTCTTCCAACTTGGATGGATTGGTTGGAATTTGCATTGACATTTATAGTTCCCATTGGAGGCTTCCTGCTGACTTTGGTCATCTCCTAGCACTAATTTTCACTTATCCAGTAAACATTTACAGGACGTCCCTGTGGCTCAGGGATCTGGACATGGATTACGTCAAATATTTGTACTAACATTCATGGTTCCCAGACGATAAATCGGAATGACTCCCTGGCTCTTGCTCTAGGTGCCATCATGTATCTGACCAGTGGCATTTGAGAGCAATGAATGGATGAATTGTCATAACTTTGGCCTTAACTTTCCATCAGGTCAAATTTTCAAATTAATTAATTATTGTTTTGGTTTCACTACATACAATCCTAACAGCACTCCCATCATCCCCCGTTGTGTTTTATGAATAGTAATCAGTTATTAGCATGGTAACATGGCAAATGGTAAACATGGTAACCATTACACCTGCTAAACCTCAGCTGTGGTGTGTTTATTAGCACTTATTGATGCCAAGTTTGACACTGAGCTCACAGCCTCTCACTGCTGCTAGCTTGAATGTAGACTCCCTCATTTCAAGTAAATTTTGCTTAAATTGTTTCTCAGCTCTTGGAAACTTATATCATACTTGATTTACACGTATTGTGGATTGTACAGACATCATAATCACATGAATGGGATTGTTTTGCCTGAACTGAAACTCAATAGATCGAATTTTGTTTTCCTTCCGAGCTCTGAGTAAAAACACCTTCTAGAAAAAAGGAACACTATTTAAAAGCCAGTGGTGAAAGACGTCATGGACTTCCTGTGGTTCTTTGTGGTGTGCAACTTGTAATTGAGCTAAGAAGTAAAGGTCAAGTCTCTGCTGAGGAGACCTGGTACAACTGCAGAACAATAAACAGTGGAAACAGAAAGTGGGAGACTACTGTGGTCTATGGCTGAAATATGCAGGTCCGTGTATCCCATCAGGTTTAAAGACCTTAGCTAGTTGCCAGTTGGAAGTGATGTGGCCTCTTCTTAACTCCCCGTGGAGTGTCTGGTCTGGCAGAGTGTTTAGTGCACGATAATGCTGTGTAGACATGAGAGGAAATGACACATTCTTGACATGATGACCTTTCCTCAACTTGGTAGTGCCATCAGCAGTCATGGACAGAACCTGTCAGCAGACCTAATAAAGACTTCTCAACGCCTTCAAATCTATGAAACCAAATATTATTGGTTAATAGTTTTTTTTCTTCAACTTTCTTACTTAAATTTAGCAAAATGATCCTGTTTATAGCATGTGCTTGCCTGACAGGAAATAACCCTAAGACAAGTTTTTCCTCACTCACAATTTGAGTATCAAACGAACACATGAAAGCTCTTGATCTCAGCACACTGAATCAATAAACACTACTTTCTTAATTTAGTCCCAATAGAAAGCCTTTTCACTGCATGCCTGTCTACTTCAGGGTCGGGTCATAAACTTTTTTTGTTTTGTTTTGTTTTTTAACAAAGTCACTTTCCAGCTGTGATCCTGTTTCTATCTAAACAAAGAGCTGAGGCTTTGAGAAATCGGACAATTCTGGAAAAGTTGACAGTGCTACAGTTTGGCACAAATGCACATGGGCAATACTGTTAATAGTAACAATTTAAATTCCCTTGAGAGCTTAGTTGAGGTGAAACCACTTGAGCAGAAAGTGGAGGTGAGTACATTAAACAGCATAAATAACCAGAGAGAGCATTGACTGTTATTTGGTTAATATCATCTGTATCACTCAAAACCAGCTTTCTAATTTATGAATCTAACTGTGAAGTCACATGTTTGTATGCAGTGTAGTCTTCACTGGCAGTCAAATAACACAAATCCACAAAACTGCCCCCCACCCCCACCCCTCCGTCCTGAAGTGTGCTGACACTTGGTGAGCACATGTCCTGGAGTTGCTGTCTGACACTTCAAAGATGGATCTTGATTTACTTGAGTCAAGAAAAGAGCAGATTCTGCCCTAATGTGCAGAAATATCTGCCTCACTGGCACATTCATGTTTGGGGAAAGGGGGGGGACATAAATCCTTATAAAAAAAAAAAAACTCTGCGTTGACAAACATGAAAGTGAGAGATGTTTTGAGTTAAAATGCCACTGCTTATATCCCAACAACAAAAAATCACTGGCCTAAATAACTACAGTGGTTGTACTTACTTAAGTACTGTAGCATAATGAAAAACTCAAGTACAATGTATGTATCTCCATTGTGTACTACTTAATATTTGACCCTTAGATATGTCACAGTGACTTCTTGTACATTTCACTCCAGCTGTAGTTGGACCTTACTCTGCAGATTAACACTTTACTTAAGATATAAATAAAACAGTATCATATCACTTGATCTACCAAACTGTATACAGTCTAAAACAGTTAAATAACTCGATTTTACTATATGTAACACTCATTATACATAGTGTATGTACATTCACCTTTGACACTTACTACTTCAGCAGATAATACTTGAATGCAATGTATTAGATTTGAGTGGGTGTAAAGGAGTAAAGAATCTCAAGCCCTCCTTCACAATTTATGCTCTAATTCTTAAATGAAGCCAATGGAAATAGATAAAACTACCTTGAACAGCAGCTGGTCCTTGGTTGGTTATGATTATCCACTGTGGGGAGGTTCGAAGGGGATGAAACACATCAACTCTTGTCAAAACTGCACATTAAGATTATTTTCAATCTTTCTAATGATCCTTTCTCACTCAGTGATGTAGTGTTTTCCCTATTAGATGCAGATCCTGCAACACTCCTTAGTGCAGCTGAGGACTGTCAGACTATTTATTGCACACAAATACTCCCACAGACACGCACAAATATACAGTCTTGCTTGAGTATGTGCATGCAGCTGTGTATTCGCATACCACCCACACCTACTTACTCTGCACTGCAATGGAATTTTTAAAGTAAAGTCGGCTGGATGAGTAAGTTGTCTACCAAGCAGACAGACAAGTCACAACCAAGGTGTAAAAATAGTGGGAGAGTCAGCTCTGTGGGTCACAGCTGGTTCACTGAGACAGTTAGACTACTGTCACAATACTGAAACCACACTTTCTATCATTGTAAATACATAAAAATAAAAGACATTTTAAAAAAAGTTTCTTTCTTCGAGTAAATTAGGTGAATTTTCACCACATTAGTGTTCTCCCATTCTACAACTATTTTATTTCTTATGAATAAAGGCACTTTCATACAAGATGTTTGTACACCTAATAAAGATGTCAAAATTCAGGTCCCTTCAGCTCCATTTGGCTCTCTGTGTGCTCTCTGTGCTGCTGTGCACTGTTCCTCCACTGCAAATGTTTTCACCTCATTCTCAGACATTTACCTCAGTTGGGGCTGTGTCTCTGGAAACCTTTATTCCACACATGTCAGCCTCATCAGACCTCTTCAGTTCTGTTCAACATTGTTGCCTGACAGATGCTCAGACTGACAAAGAAGTTTGATTTTACAGTATAATCTGTAGTGTCACTTTCGTGTGTGTTCTGTGAAAAGGGACTTTGACTTATGTGAACTAACAGTTCCTTCTTTTTCATTTCATCTGTCCTTTGGGACATTGTCCCCTCCTGTACACCTTACTCATTCACCACAATGCCCATGTTCATTATAAGAACCACATCACTGAGTCACACAGTGTGGCTCATTGATCTGCTGAGGACATTTTACAACCATCACAATCATACTCCTCTTACTCTCAGCTGAACCAGACCTCATGTCCTGCTTGAGAGTGATGGAAGATGGAAATATTTGCCAGAGGAGCAGTAAAAATAAACAGCGTTGGACAGTAAGCCCAGTATGATATTTACTGCAGATTCAGCACATTGGTCCCATTGTTAGCACAGCAGCACTAGAGTAGAAAGAAACAATGGCTGAGCTGTTACCCAGTTACACCGCAATGTTGTTGTGATTACATAGAGTACACCAAATAATGTTACATTTACACATGGGTTGGGGGAAAAAAATTTTTTATTTAAGTCCAGTTATGGAAGAATTGGTATCTTTTTGCAACTGGGTAACTCTTCAGTTAGTTAGAGTGTGATTCACTGTTACGCCTTTGTCATATACAAATCACACCTTCATCTTCACCACCTAATGACCAGCTGTACATGTGCATTTGTTGACAAACTGCAGGATTTGAATCCAGTAAATGATAATGACATGTTGACTTAAATGGTAGAGTAGTATTTCAGGATTCACACTCATATGAAAACACTAAACCAAAACTATTATTTATTTGCATGTTAGCCCGAGATGATACAGGTACAGCCACCATGCCATTTATCTTCATAAATAACAGTTGTATGTACTGCATGTGTGCTTATGAAGCACTAAAGGGGACAGATTATGGAAATATCACTTTTTGAAGGCTCTTTGCCTTCTGTCCCGAAAATGTGAGAATTGACAAAATAATCTGTAATTTGCTCCTGAGGTTGAAATCCATGTGGTTTTATAAGCTGCTCCCTCAGTTGTCTGACAATGATGTCATTAGTTTTTGAATTTGCATAATACCACCCCTACCTGTGAGTACTGGTAGAGGGGGTGCGGCAGGGTGAGCAGTGGTTCATTTGCATTTATTTTGATCAGGGCTGTTTTGAGTGGATGAAAAGAGCTGTGATGTTTGATCCTTGGGCTGTTTTGACCGAAGCATGACTTTAAGACACCTGGGAACTATTTTAATTTGTAGAAAGGGGGCATGATATGTATCTTTTAAGAACTTCTCACAGAAGCAAAATGATTTTGAATCTCTTATGTTCTGTTATGTTACAACCTGATTAACTGTGCTCATGGGAGGCGTTAGTAAAGTTTTATCCAGTAGAGCAAGTTTAGATACTGACCAGGTACTCTGCTCAGTAGTCCTGCTCAGGACTCAGCACAGCAGCAGTTGTTTTATTTTTCATCATATCAGTTACAAGGTACATATGACAAACTTGCAACTTGTGTTACAATTTACTAGAAATGTTTACTTGATTGTCTGATGCAATCATCGTTATTAAAACGACAAGAAATGTTTTACAAGAAATAGGAAACGGAAATTATTTTAAGCATTTAAACAAACAGTCATTGTTCTAACACATTTTGGTGAGGCCAGTCTGAAAGTCACTGAGGTCAGATTAAAAAAAAAAGAATCATAATTAAAATATTTATAAACTGAATTTATGATTATCCCACACACACCACACAGAAGCACAGCTGGCAAGGGTGCTATTGCAGTGCTTGCAAACCAGACATTTTTGGGGATGCCAGGAACTAATTTTGGCCATCACACGGTGCCAGCTGGCCTAATAATAGTGTGTGTTAGGAAATCAGCTTGTGCTATGAGGTAATATGATGAATATGAGGTATCAGCACAGAACTCCAGGTTGTTTTGCAAGCACAAATTAAAGGGAGGAAACTTTGCACAACCCAAGACAGGTAGAATAGATCACTATCTTTCATGGGAAAAAACAGAGGCATCCTATTATAGCTATCTCTGCCAAGTCAGACAGTCTGTTAGTACTACAGCTTGTCAGCACGTGTTTTCAGTCATAATGTACTTGACCTCTTAATCTAAGCCATAGATCACTATGACTCTAAAATTCTGGATGGTTTACAGAGGCACAAAAGCATATATCACAATAAGAGATACTTAAGTTTGATGTAATAAGATATATATGATATAAATTGCACTTCAGGCATGACGTTGAGGGACCTTTTTAATATCTAAACAGTTTTTCTAGTTGCTGGAAATAATATCACTTTGTATGATTTCCAGAATTTCTCAATGGCTTGAATCTAAAGAATAAAACCTTTGCCAAGTCATTTAAAAAGTCATAATATTTTACATGTTGTGTAAATGAGAGTGCCTTACCACTTTTCTCCTCCAGCAGCCATATGTTGCTGAACAGTGTATCCAAACTGGGCTTGTTTAGGACCTTTGATGATCCTGTGTTTCTTTGTGTCAATGTTGAAGCAGTCATTGAACCCTACAAGACAGAAAGGCAGTTATCATCAGCACTGTCTACAGAAGAGCTTTAATTAATTTCTGTCATCATTATTTTTTCCCAGTATGGGATGGTGCTGTTCTGTCCTGGACAAGATCTTCAGCTATCATTGCTTTCACATTAATCCTCTGAGCAGCCATTTCTTCAGGACAGACTGGAGTCTGCAGTGAGTTGCTATTGGAAAGTGATGATGTTGGCAGGCTAGCTAGTTAGTAAGCTGACTTCAGTAAGTCAACATTGGTGTTGCTTTCCACCTCTGGAGACAGCTGTTGTTGGGAAAATGGATCAAGTCTGATGCTGAGCTTGCAACATTTTCTCTAGGCTTGGTAAATAAACAGCTGTTAATGCTAATACTGGCTATGTACCAATAGACGTGCCTAGTTTTATAGCGTGTATATAATATGTTCAGAACATCTAGTCATCAGTCCTGCATGGTCATATCTCAGCAATTTTATGGAAGTTTGTACTGAAAGAAACACACATGACATTAATAATGACCAGACCTCAGCATCTGGCCTAAATGCAACACACAGCAGTAAGCCATCCTTTACTCAAAATGCTTAAAAACATCCTCACACTGTCTCATTTCTGTCTGTCCCCCAGCAGCAGACTAAACACAGACTTCCCTCATTAGGAAACAAACATTAATAGTCCAAGCAGAGCAGCCGAGTCGTCTTCTTACATCAGACATTTGCAGATCCAGCAGTATTGTATCAAAGTGATTCATCTGGCATGTCACAACATATACATGTAACAGGCCTACATCCAAGCTGTCAGATGTGTTTTTTTGAATCCAGTAGTGACGCAGCTGAAATTGCCTGCACTGCATCACCACTTACTTTTAAATAATACAGTGGGCAAAAATATTCTGCAATGAACCCTGTTTTGTTGTTGATAGGTGTAGTGTGATGTGACATGTAGTAAGGGGTAAAAGCTGCTGTGGGACCTGATCAAAGTGAGGCTGTTCTCCTGATTGTGCACTTTCCTCTCACATCTCTGGACACCTCACCAGGTGGGAGAAAAGCGCAGTGAATGTCTGTTTTCCATTAAATCAGAGAAAGATTTTTTCAGCTTTTGCATGTCACCAAGTTGCCCATTATGGCTTATTAATGGTGACAGCATGATTTGGCTTTTAAATTTCCATCAAAAGAGGAGGACTCTGTGAGTACACAGAGGTGATGAGATTTTCCTTTTGGCAGAGGAGAAGGGGAAAAATATAATTGTCCGACCCTCTCTTCCTCTCCATCCATCTCTCTCCGTTCATCCGTCTTCTACTTAATCCCCTGCAGCTCTACTTTTTCACTGCTGGCCAGACCTATCACATGAGTGTCTGTTGATCTGTGTTCAGCTCCATTGATGCATCAACGACTGTAAGGTCAATGACCACGCTGACCTTTATTCTAGGGGTCATGGATCCTCCAAACCTGAACATATAGCAACTTGGATTGGGAACCGTCATCAGGGACAAAAAACACATAAAGAGAAGAAAGTCTGAAAGAGAGTGAAATTTATTTCATGTTTAATGACACTGAGGTTTATTTTGTAGAAGATGAATACTGTTGTGTAAAAATAATGGGCTTTAGTTTGAGCTGCACAGCTGAGCTGAGAACACAAACGCCACTGCTTCAGCACCACCACCCCCTTCCCCCTGCACACCAGACTATACACACACACACACACACATGTTGTTAGATCTCTGCAGCTCTTGTCCACACACTGTTGGCCTTATTCAATCACTCCCTCTCACACTAAACATCCTCACTCATAGCTCACTCCCCATCTGTTAGGCTCTGGGGTCATGTTGAGTCAAGTGAGCCTTTTTTTCTCTGCTAGGGGAATTTCAGTTAAATGTAAACAACAATGTAGGAATGCTCAACAAAGTTGGAAAACATAAAACTCAAACCCAGAGGATCTCTAATTACAGACAGCTAGACACAGGGTTGTTATGTGACTGTGAATCAGCGTAACTGGATTTTGATTGGTAAATTAAAGTACCAATGTAAACAGGTGAAAGTTTCATGGACAGATAGATTACATAGGTAAGAGAATAATAGAGTTTATATTCGGCACTGGTTCTTTCCCAGTTGTGTCCACAAGCCTGTAGAGCCACTTATCATGGTTCATTTTTACATTTGGGTCTGTTTGATCTAAAAATTACAAAACTTGCGTGTGCATTTTGTTAAATGAATTGTGTGTCACAGCATGAACATATTAAATGAAATTTAAATGTATATATTAGACATACAGCCATGGTTCAAAATTGAAAAAGGGTCCAACTGCAGCTCAGCTTGTTTTTGCTGCACAGCAGACGAGATTTATGTGGCTGCATAGTTGTTATCATATTGATGGAGAAAAGAGGTCACATATTGAGCAGCTGTATGCTGTAAGAAAAAGTAGTCTATCAACAGAAACCTGAAGTTGCCTGCATTCCTCAGATAGTGAATATTTAGGAGTGTTGATGCGTTGTCCAAACAAACAGCAAACCCAACTCTCTCCCCACTGCTTCCTTAGCACTTGTCTGTAAACCTGGCACTGAAACTGAGACTGCTGAAGCCACAACTCCATGCCCACAATTTTACAACAGGGCATTATGTGAGTGGAGTGACAGCCACACAGTGGGTAAGTCATTCATTGTTGACTGTTTAAACGCCCAGGGGTATATCACACCTTGATTGGCAACAACCGTAGGCCATTTGTTCCATTTCGTGAAAACCTCCATTAAAATAAATAGCCATCTCCGCCCTGTGGGCTCTTCATGTAAATATTGACACATTCTCCATATTGCTCATTTCCTCCCGTATGAATGGTTCACGTGTTCAGCTGCTCTTTCATCCTGCCAACAAACATCCTCCTGAAGGATCTGTTTATCAAGAAACATAAAAGGGGTGACTGAAAATAGATGGCCGGGAACAGATAGGTGTAAGAAAAGTCAATTTTAAAAAAATCTGTAGGTAACAGGCACAGTCTTAATCATTCTGAAATCTCTCCATCATTGTTGAGCTGGAGCACATAAACGTTCTGGTACAGTAGCTGATTTAATGTTTAGATGACTTTTAAGTACACAAAAGAAATGTACCCAAGATGCGATCACAAGAGGGCTGAAGTCTGCCAAAGAAATGAGGAGAGGCAAAGACAGCATCAGGGAAACGTGTCAGGGTGAAAGCATGAGAATGGAGGTGATCCAGTTTCCATTTCAGGCTTCTAATGTGGCACGGCAATTTAATATTCCCAGTAATATCAGCAGCTTCTAACGCAATGTCGGGAGTCTTGCTGAGTTTCCTGTGTACTGACTTCCATGCCCAGATAAATAAACCTCAGGCCAGTGCTGCTGGTGCGACCCACATTAGTTTGCTGCTGCCTTTGGCTTGACACCAAGCTGTGGGAGCTCCACCACAGATCCACTGACAAAGAGCAGCCGTGTGAGCGTCTTGGGCAAACTGCAGGCCAGGAGACATCGTCATATCAGACAAACATGATGCAGTTTCCTTTCCCCCATCTGTGTCTAGGAGCAGATTTGGTGTGCACATGTCAGTATATAGAAACCACATTTTAACTGCATCTAGCGGGTTTTATGAGTCCAGTGGCATGAATCTTTAACAAATACGAGAACTGAGTCTCCACATAAAATACATTTCAAAAGCAACCAAATGTACTGTCCATTGATCCATTCCTAGGTTTCCATTGCAGTGGTTTTCTTTGGAAAGATACTTTACAATGGACAATATAGTTTAAAACATTTTGGCACCTTATACCATTATTACCACACGCCAATGTAAATACCCTGAAAGACGTGGGGTATCTGAAACCAGATGTTCCTGATACCCAACAGCCAACTGGGCATGGGGTAACAAGCTGCTAACTCTACAAAGCCAAACAAACCAAGTCTCTGTGGCCGTGCAATACAGGATGGATACCACCAGCTATCACACACAGCTACAGATCTGCACACACGGATCAAAAACACAGCTGACACAGCACAAACATCTGCCAACATGACGGAAATAAGGAATCACTCATCTGGATCCTCACCAAACCAAAGTGTAATCAGTCAAGATAACCTTACAGAACAAGACAATGGCCTTTTTGAGCCACACAGTCAACCCCAGTTTCACTACTCTCACTTCAATAAACAGACTGACTGAGACAACAACAGCATTATTCCATTAGTGAGGGATGTTGGATGGAAATGTGGCTGTGCCACTTGAAACCAAATCTATGTCATTTTGGGGCCATTTGTTGGATTGTGAACTGTTCAACTTTAGTTTCTTATAACCGTTGCTACTCGTGGAACCCAAACCAAGATCTTTTTCCAACCTTAAACTAATGTAACCAAGCACTTATTTTAACTAAGCATCCAAAACATGATCAGAGCTCAGTAACAGTGCTTTTCCTGTTCCTGAACTCAACCAAACTTTAACCGTTGCGTACACTACCTGCCCAGACCTACATGCAGAGTGATTATTGTACTAACATCAGGAGGTAAAGTTGAACTCATTGTTAGCTATGCAACTATTTAAGGTGATATTATATAAGGAAATAGCATCTGTTCTGTAGTTCTCTTCTTCTGGCCCCTTGTGGCTAAACACTGTAAATGCAGCTAGTAATAAGGTGGTGGTGACAATGAGGGGGGCAGCTGTACTGTATCATCCTGTGTAAAGCTTTGTGCTATAACTCAGATCTAAGCACGGACTATACTTCTTACAAAAATGGTATGAGTGGAGGATGAGGAGGATGATGATGATGCAAAAAGAGGCTCCCAAATTTTCTTTGGAAAGTGGCCTGATGCAGTTGCGACCATGCAAGCAGAGGTTTACTCATTAGGAAATAATGGACTATAGCCCTGAAACTTGTTATCAGAACACCCCATGTGGTTTATTTTACAGGCAACAGAATCTGGCATACTCTCATTTAGACGTAATGAACCACAGATTATGCATTCTGGAGAACCTCCAACAACAACTCATTTCTCATGTCAGTAATCCTTTAGCTCTGTCACTTGGTCACACACATCTTTCCACATCAACATGGAAGTCAAAGTGCAAGCTATGCATGACAACTTCTTCTTCTTCATCATCATTATTATCATCATCAACATCATAATCATCAAGTCTTGAGCCTCCATAAGGATGAATCTCGTGAATGCATGGAGAGAGTGCTAGAGAGTGTTAAAAATTGTGTAGTGTCAAATGCTAATGTTTCTGAGAAAACTTCAGCCTGCCGTTTACATCCTGATGGGACCACTGATCCAAAAGTTTGCATGCACGCACACACACACGTGCACACACAGAGACAGACAGAAAGACACACACACACACACACACAAATGCTGCCTCCTTATGTGCCTGTCAAAACATCTCCCACCACAGCCAGCATCAAGTCTTTCTCCACAGACTCCAGCTACAAGGTCATGTCTCCTTCTCTGTGGCATCAGCCCAAAACTTAGTTCCAACAAATTCCAAAATCAAACCAAATATTTACAATAGAGATTTTCTCTCCTCCACCCTTAAGTTTTGTGTTATTTACCCCACTAAATTAAGACAAACTCATTTCTTCTGGAAAAAAAACTACAGTATTAAGTGTGGGGTGATAACAAAATAATTCATTAAGACAAAAAAAAACTGAGCACTAAAACTAATTTTCATATACAGCCATCATTTTGCATCACCTGAAACTGAACTATACAGATTTTTACTATCATTGCCCAAACTACTAAACTTTTTATTATGTATTTTATGTGGAAAATGCAGTAGGTTTGGCTGGCTTTACTTGTGCATGCAGAAATATAATATATTACTCTATGTGACCCATACTGTAACCTTTGACAGTTTCAAAAGAATACAGATATATAATCTTTGCTCCTTTTATTCACTCCCTCTCTCTTCCTTTCTTTCATGCTTTCTAGATGTGTTACTGTTATAGTGATTTCACTGGTAATTGACCGCAGCTCTGGCTCAGCACCAACAACTCTCCAGTTGCTGGAAACTTGACTGTGAAAAGATAGCATCAACCTTTCATTTCAGTGAACATGAATACTTCCAGTGAGACACAGAGCACCTCTGTAGACCTGAGGGGGACAACATATCCTTCAGTCAATTCACTGAACTCTGCCTTCCTGTCTCTTACTGGTCATGCTGGGTCAACAGGTCAGGTTATGAAGACATTCACAGAGACAGCCATCCATGCACCTAAGATTAGGATTTCTTTAAATACAGAATATCTGTGCATGTATGACCTCTAATCAAGCTGCAAATGTGTATCCTTAAAATACTGAAGAACAGAAAAGTTTTCCTAATGTCACTTTTTAGACGTTTTGCTTGGAGCTATTTATGTCAGACCTTTAAAAGCAACAGAGTCAAAGTTTCCTGTGTCTGTTGGAAAAGTATAACTATCAATTAGAGTGCCATTATTATACTGCAAAACTACTTGAAGAAAGAAAGAAGGTCAGGTTTATACCCAAACAGCACAACACAAGTATATAAGGATGTATAGAAGACACACACACATTCAAACTACAATAATAACAAACCTACGTAACATAAACACTTCTCACTCACCTAACTGCTGGCTGCAGATCCAGAGCAGGATGAAGCAGTAGTACTCCATATGTTTGCCGGTGCAAGCGTGCATGTGTGTGTAAGTGTGAACAGCTGTGAGTGTGTATGTGGTGGGCTGAGGCACAGGGACCCAGTGGCAGGCAAAGTTAAAGATCCCACTCTGATTGACTCCAAGTCTAAGTTAAAGCGCTGCCTATATCTTGGGGAAGTAGGAGGGGACTGCAGGAGGAGAAGAAGAAGAAGGAAGAGGAGGAGGTCCCCTCACACAGCAGGCAGAAACAGTTCGTCTCTCACACACTCATTCAACTCTGTGTGACTGGGTGAATACTCTCAGATGGCTCATATTTGAGCAAAGTTTTTTCTTACTGTACATGTTTTTAAAAAAAACACGCTAATGTGGAACAAATTAAGTAGAATTGGTGGATTACATAGTTCTAAACTTTGGTTTGGCACCTCCAATGATTTTATGAGAGTGAGGAAGCTTCACAGAAAATTCTGACATTTCATCAATAAAATAGCCTTGACATTAGTATCTGGTTCCATGACTGAAAAAGGAATACAGACACAACATCTATAAGGAGTGAAAGAGCTCAGAAAGAAATAAGCAGATTAAAGGCATGAATGACATAAGTAAGCTCGCCAGAACTTGAAAAGATATTTTGAAGTGTCTTTTAAAAAAAAAAAAAAAAAAAAAAAAAGACAGTACATCACCACCAAACCTTTTCTCTCAACAGACCAGAAACGTCTCTGTCAGACTGGAGCTATGCACCACTAATGCTATCATCATGGCACAACCACAAACTAACCAATGTATTAACAGTGGAACGCAAATGTGGGGTTTGTATGTTACCTCATACCCTTGCAGTTGAACCATCCAGTCCTAACTACAGAATGTATAATGATCCCACTTACGTAATAAGACATAGTTTGTGCATATTAGCCCTCCTGAAATCCATTTGCGGTCACCTTGTAGATCTCCAAATCAGCACTTAACTTCTGTACGTCACAGATATGCACATCTTGGCCCTCATATATCAAACATGTGTAGCCTACACCAAAAATTTGGTGTACACCAAATCCCCCTCATGTATCGGCATTTATTTATCTGAACGTGAGTGTAGGGTACGCAAAAATCTCATGCGAGGTCTGACCAGGTGTATGCACATTTGAACCAGGGTTAAACATACAGCACAGAGGCTGTGTTGGATAATTATTAATAAATCATAAGCTACTGATGCAGCGATGCAGATTTCATGTTGTTGTTCTTATTAGTATACTAAATAACAAGTATACAGCCACATGTCCATGATGACAGATGTGCAGTGTGAAAGGACAGATGATCATTTCATTAATCAGCTGTTTTGTTAGAGCAGTAACATCACAGACAGAAACATCCTCCAGGAGAGTGATGAACAGCTCCTCAGTCTCTTTCTCTGCTGGACATAAAGCCCTGATTGAGGAGGGAGACAAGCTGCTCCGCTGTGATATCTAGCCCACCTGCCCAGGTGCAGATGCAACCATCCATCAGTTGAACCATGTCATCAGTGCTGACGGTTATAAAGTCATGTTCACGGCAGTTATTATAATTTCTCAAACACTGATGTTCAGCAAACAGTGATTTAAAGAGGATTTCATGAGAGCACTTTCCTGATGTGATCAGTGTGACTGTCTGAAGCCTCCATCCACCAACTATTACTCTTCTATCAATCACAAAACTATCACTCTATTCATGTTCAGATCATTTATGGTGCCGCCCTCTCCTTGTTGAATGTGGTAATGTCTCTTCACATGTGGTGGGATGATGCTGCATTCAAGATGGGAATACGAGACAAACCCTGTCCAGTAGTGATTCAAAACAGGATGTGCTATTTAACCCCCCTGTGGCAACACAGACACAGACTGAATAGGCCTACACAGAAGGGCACTACCTAGGTCACGTGATGAAATTAAACGTGCGTTA
>OMNW01034574.1:0-17259 GCA_900303245.1 Selene dorsalis | reverse complement strand
GAAACATCATCACACATAGACGCGCATTAATGTCGCCAGGAAGAAAACTTAGAGGAAGTTTATTTTGAAAGGGTATTAGAAAGTGCTGTGATGTAGGAGCTACTCGGGGTTTATTTGCTCCACGAAACAGAGTCCAGTATTTCCATCAAGTTTTTTAGAGAGATGTGTGGCATTGTAATAGGTACAAATTCAACTGTTGACTGAGCAGAAACTACGTCTCACTGCAGAGCTGGTGCCAGGTCCGAGAGCAGCTCCATGTCTGCAGAGATGTGATAATGCACAGCCCCCGCCTTTATCCAGCAAAGCATCCTGTTACTGCAGCTCTATGCGCTCTTACCCTGTCCGTCTGAACGTATGCTTTCAAATGGTTTCCTCGCGATGGAAAATAGTTTCTTTTTAACTTAAAGCCCGACAGTTTAACTGTATACTGAGGTTTAGCAACACTAACTGACCGTGTATCATATCATTATACAGTATTTGTAGCCTTGAAGTGCACGTGCCCTTTTCACCCCTTCTTTCTTAACTGGAATGCATTTTCCTGTATGTTGCGAATAAACACATCAGTGTCGTTGGGTAGCTATTAACATAAAAAAAAAATTAAATGTCACACTTTGCCAAATTCCATGTAACATGAAATTATTTTTGGCGTGTTAGAATAGTTTGCTGGATGTATTTTTAGCCCCTGACATGCACAGAGGTGCAGTTGTAGTGAGGGAGCTCTCTCTCCGCCTGCTATCTGTCAGCTCCTCTCTGCATAGCTCCACCATGTTTCTGTCACACACTCCCAGGGTGAGATATAGCTCTCAGTGTGCAGGTTTACAGTGTGATGTCTGTGTGATGGAGACACAGAGGAATGCTCACCTGTGCAGTTTATCATCCTGTCTGTAGGGTGAGGTGCAGGTCTGTTTATTTTCAGGGGAGAGTGTGTGTGTGTGTAAGTGTATGTGTGAGATAGAGCGAGAGCATAGATTTCTTATGTGGGTTAGACGTTTGTGTTACTGCCACATTACAGCTTCATTTTACAGGAGTCTTGTAATGGTTTGTTGCTTTTCCTTGTTTGTTTGAAGAAGATAGCCCCCACCCCGACCCCAACCCTTTCCTCTTGTGTTTCCTTTTTCCTCCTCTCCCACCCCACATCTTTACCTTTCCTCATTCCTGTTTGTCATGACTACACAAACCTTTCATCTCTTCTCTGCACTGTGTTGCTGATCTCCTTTTAAAGTTCTGCCTGACCACTGTCTGTGGCCTCCGACTCTGTGGCTTTCTCACTTCCTGGGGTTTTTTGTGCTTTATCCCTTTTACCTCGTGACCCACAATCTCCTCTTTTTTATGTGTTACACCTTTCATCACTTGTGTGCAGCTGTTTGACTAGAGGAAGATACTACTTGTCTTTCAGAAACTTGACATATCTTCTCGATCAAGTTTTGCCTACTTGAAAAAACTCTACAGATTGATTGTTTTGTCAATGAACTAATTGATGAAGTAAACAATCATATGTAGCTCTAATCAGTTTGGATAATTGGTTCACTGTTGGAAAAAAGTTTTGTGGTCTTTAATATTTATCTCAAGCATTCAATAATTTTGGTTAACTCAAACTCAGGCCCTGCTGGATGTTTGAATACATGCACATGTATGTGCACATGAAGCACAAATACATGTAATTGTATCCAGGCCACGTTGACATCAGAGGAAAGTCGGAGATGCTGTTGGATTGTGGCGGTGACTCTCGATAAGGATACTATTCATTTCCTGTGACATCAGCTAATCAAGCCAGGTCAGAGAGCAGCCACTTTAGACCCTGCACATTTAAAGGTCATCACTTTCTGCTGCGGCAGAGGCTCTGAGCCTCTTTTTCAACAACTGCCACTCTTCAGAAGAAGTGAGCTACTCATGGACAATAAATGTCCCTGTTGTGTCTCCACCGCAGCATAGAAAATTTTGGCCCGGCAATCTGGCAGGAGATCAGCGGTGCAGAACTGGCCTGAAATAAAAGTCCCTAAATTCAGACCTCTCTTCCGGCACAAGTCTACAGCGAGGACTGTGACTGTTTCATTTCTGTGCCTGTGAAGTGTTGTTAGTTTGTGGAGCAGGTTGGACTTTGTCTTAACCACTGCAATAGATGACTACAGAACATTTTCATCCATTTCTGGCTCCAAAGTGTCATATTCTTCAATGAGTCTCAGGAACCAGCTGATGGAAGTAAACACTTTGTGCCAAAATCAGGTCCATGTCGAGGGGAAAGTTTGTCAAGAGCACATGGTGTCTTATCTTTGTTCTGAAATAAAGCCTTGAGCTGTCTGCACTCTGTTTATGTGTTCCCATGCAACAGCTTCCCCAGGACACCACACAGAAAAGGAGCAGTCCACCACTGTTTTTGATCTGGACTGTGACAGTGCAACATCAATCTGGAGACGTCTCAAATTGTTTTGGTGAATTTACGGTTGTTAAGATTAGTGAAACATTATCCAGATCCCCAATGAAACCTGGAAAGGAAACAGTACAAAGGCTAGTGGATATTAGCATTATGCCACTGAAAGGCAGAGTGGAGTAGAGCTGTAGTGAGGAAAAGGACAGTGCAAAGACAGTTTTTGCAGATCAGCCTACCTATATCCTAGGGTTGCACAATTAATTTTATTGTCATTGTCACTGCGATGTTAATGTGCACGATAAACACATCACAAACGACCACCTGAGGGGTGCTGTTTAGCTCAGTGGGTAGAGCAGGCGCCCCATATGCAGAGGCTATAGTCCTTACTGCAGCTGGCCCCACATCAAATCCCATTTTGGGTGGCCCTTCACTGCATGTCATTCTCCCTCTCTCTGCCTCCCCATTTCCTGTCTCTCTCAACTATACTATCAAATTATACAAAAAGAAAAAGGTCCCCTGAAAACGCTACTGTATCCTAAACCACAATTGTTCTTCAGCATGTTATAGACATTTTGAGTTCATCTTTGTCAAACTCTGGCCTTGCTGGAAGTACCAAGGTTTTTCCGTCCAAAGCGACCAATGTCAAAAAGCGAAGGTATTGTCCGACATGGGCTGTGTGACCTGGCTCTGTTCTAGTGACCTGTAACAGGAAGTATAGTGAACTGAAAGGATTGCAGTATGGTTCTGTAAATGAAACCTCTGCATGATCTGAATGAAGAAAAAAACTCCTTCTTCCTTCCTTTCTATGCAGTTGCATCCATTTTCAACAGACCATTCATGTATGAGACCTAGCTGTGTTCTGGTGACGTCTGTTGGTGTTGTATTCCCACGTGCTACTATCTAGAACTGGAGGAAGTGGCTAAAATTATGATCACTGTTTCTTTCTTAGATTGACTGTATAAATGCAGAACACATTAGGGCTGGGTTTAAAAAATCTATTTTCCAATTCATATTGATCTTCAATTGAAAGATCTGATATCGATTCATAAAATCCTTAGATTGATCTTAATCTTAATCGTAATGTATGCAGTTTCCTGTTTGCCAGATTGCGTGTGATGTTAAGTAAATGTGCATTGTAACTGCTTTTGGGTCCATTTTTAATATAAACACTACTATTTTTAATAATGCCCCAGGTTAGAGAGTTCCATCTTTGTACAATTTGCAGCATTAGTTCTGTGAAAATCTCTTTCATAACCGAGCAAAACTGGAATTGGAACTGAAATATCTCTCCATGAATCAATATTGAATCAAATCGGAAGTCGAATGGAATTGGGACCTTGTGAATTGGAATCGAATCCATTCAGTAAATCAGTTGCGATATCCAGACCTAAAACACAGATGCACTGATCAAAATGTATGCATCAGTTTATCATCATTGTGCAAATTAGTTTTTCGTGACATAAACAGGTTGGCATTTGCAAGGTGCCTTCGAGAAGGTATATCCTGACTGATTTATTGATGAAGTCACAAATGTAATGGATTTGTTGGTGTGTATACATGTTTATACTATAGGTAGACAGTCAGGGTTTACAGTTTATGCGCAATGCGAGGTAAAATGAACACGTCGATGGGTTTCTAAGTGTTAGTAGAGGGAAAG
Organism: Selene dorsalis; assembly: GCA_900303245.1. Lineage (NCBI taxonomy): Eukaryota > Metazoa > Chordata > Actinopteri > Carangiformes > Carangidae > Selene > Selene dorsalis. The sequence continues at coordinate 13,234 of OMNW01034574.1, read as the reverse complement.
CAGCCTGTGTTTTTATGGAAACATCATTTTGATCAAGTGTCTCCCTGTAGAACTGTATAATGGGTTGAAGCTGTGCACTTGGGAACACAAACTGTTGGAGGGTTTCCTTTTACTGTTTGATCTTCCTATTGATGTGAATAACATCCATTATCACCATTACTTGGGTCAATATAGCAAACCAGTGATGGAGAAGGTGGGGGGCTGTTCCTCCCAGGTCTTTGTGCTGCTGTCATCAGGGCCATTTTGTGTACGTTCCCTGAGTTGCAGAAAATGCTTGTTTGTATAATGTAGCTGATGTGAAGAAACACTCTGCTGTAAAGGGCTTGAATGATATCTTAATATCAGGGCTTTTGTTGGCAAAGTGAACAACCTAACTCATGTTTACTGTGTTGAAGGAAGGAAGTAGATGTTGTGTTTGTTTGGACCCCACTTATCAGAACACATTACAATCACAACACTTTGTCAACATTTTTCTCTCATAGAAAAACCTTTGTGTTCTATATATGTTGGCTTGCGTTGGGCTCTCAGAAGCCTCAAAGCCTCTTTCAACATTTTTCAGCACAGTTGGGTTTTTATCAGAAACACACTGTAAAGTGATGCCTCATCACAAGATCAGCCTTGTCTGCAGATGTGCATTGAGTCATTTCATCTGTATGTGATATCTGAGGGCCTCGACACACATTGGACCACTTCACTGTACTGTACTGTACTGATATATGGCTCTATGTATATGGCTGCAGGGCACATCCACCCGTATCAGGGCATTAGAAAAGTACCATTAGCCAGTGCAGCATGTGAAGAGCCAGCTCTCCTCTGACTGTTCCCACTTACCGCTCTTTGAAGTTCTCTGATCAGACGGACAGCTGTGCACACCTGGTTCCCACACAGTGCAGACAAAACACTCCCAGTCAGCCCCAGAGTCAAAGAGTCACACATGAACACACGCACAACACGTGCCCCCTCAGGTCGGCTCACTGCTACTGCATAATGACCTGCTGTCATCGTTGGCCTTGGTCGAGCGGGGTTATTGTTTCACTGGTGACTCTGACAAACTGTAAAACCTGATTGTCTAAATTCGCTTTTATCTCGTACATGACATGTGCAATTTGAGTGAATTTAATCATTTAGGTATCTATTTGGGAAAGGAGTGTTGAGGGGCTGCCAGCCTCACTGTCCTACCATCGTTATGGAGGCTCAAGCCTCATTTTCTGCTGTGTTATGAATGTCAAATCATCACCACTGCAGACTGGAGAAGCCCTCTCCTTTCAGGGCATTAGGGCATTCACACAGTGAATAGTGATAACAGTTATTTTAACACACACTAAACTCTTTCATGTTAATCTCTTGTAATCGCATGTGTGTGTATAGAAGAGGCCAATTGTTTGGTATGTTGTTTGTTCACATTTTATTTCTCTTTATGGAAACTTTGTCACTTGTGGTAAACTCAGAGTACTCTCCATGGCCGCTCCAAGAGTATTTATAAAATCACTAATTTCATTAATAATAAATAAATGAGATTTCATCGGTTTCATCTGCGTCCTGTTTACACACAACAAACTGATACATCTACAGATATGCATTTTTTCTGAAACAGTAGTTCCAAACTATGATGAACCTGTTATGATTTTGTGAGTCCCTGTGAAAATAGTTTAAAGATATTTATGCAAGGCTAATGAGCATAAAATCTAAAAGCTTCAGTCATGGAGGAGCGGTTGGTTTTGATCTGAGCTGCTTCCTGATCCCCCTGACAAACATAAAAAGCGTCGAACCATCAAGCCTGTATGTGTAAACTGGAACATAAAACATATTAAAAGGTTCTCATTTGTTTGGCACAAGGGACACAGGTGAAGTGTAAAAATATATAACATGATTTAATCCATTTTCTTCTATTGTAGTGATCTTGCACCTTTATTGCAGTGAGAGACGTTAAGAGGTCAGTGTGGTACATTCAAAGCCACGCGAGTAAAAAAAGAAGAAAGAAAGTACAAATCATCTATCTTGTGCTCAAATGAGAAATGTTAGAGAGCAGAGAGCGGTTTTATATGGTCCACCCATTTGGAAGTCTCTTATAAATAACTGGGAACTGGGCTTATGAAGCTGCCAAGTGGAGGAGAGGTCTGTTTGAGGGACTTAAGTCCAGTCTGCTTCAGTGTGATGCTCTGCTGTTGACTGTGAAATAGAACAAAACAGATAGACATGGACATTTAGGGAATAACATGAATGTGTTGGGCCACAAACATCTACCATCAAAGTTGTGCTACTTTTAATGACGTTCCACCATTAAACTTGTCTTATAATTAGCTTTATCATCACTTACTGACCTGTACTTATGAACTTCTATCTTTGACCTTCCATCCTTTTTTGTTTATCTGCCTCTGCTGAGTGAGTGCAGTCAAGTTGCTGTAACAGCTGTGACTGTGCTCTGTGGGATGGCCTGCTGAGGTAGACTCGGGCCACTGTCGAAACTAAAACTAAAACAAACCGCGCCATGTTGTATCAGCCAGTCTGAAATAAACTGTATACCCACTGTGGCTTTTTTTCTTTAAACAAATCAGCCAAAAACATGGATGTACAATGTTTACACAGATTTACGCCTGTGTTGGTCTTCTTACAGCAGTACAGACAACAAAGAAACAAGTATGATGTTTGGATATTTAGGTTTGTCCTTCTGGCTCACTTTGATATACACACTTGTTATCCTCTGAAAGTGGACCAGCTGTTTGCTACAAGTGTGGATTTGAAGAAGAAGAAGAAGAGGAGTAGCAGAGGGTGTTGTTTGATGGATCAAAATTCAACTATTCAACTATGACCAGACTGTCACTTCTGCACAATCCCACATTATCTTCACTTAGTGTTTTTGTACACCCAGCATCTGGTTTGTAAAGAGGCTTTCTGCTGTAGCTACACAAGGCGGCTACAGTATGGTTAAGCTTTGGAAACGATTGTGGTTATAGTGAATAAATTATGGATTGCTATGGTCAGGCAGCTAAAACCCTTGGTGAAGGGTTATGGAAACATTGTGATTACAGTTACAGTCTTAGATGTAAATCCTGAAGTACGGAAACATCCGGTAATTGTCTGGTAACACTTTTATTTACAAGAAAGATGTTCTTTAAGCAACCAAAAACTAAGCTGATGCGTTAAACCCGTGGGCGTCAACATTAAAGCTGCAATTATGGTGAATGATGTTGTCTGTTTACCACAGCAACCAAGAGTGCAAACCATATAAATGGCCTTTTTTTCAGTCTGTTTTCAGTGAATAAGTCTCATTGCAACTGACTGCAGACAACATTTTGTAGTAAAGGTTTTGGTTGTGTTAGTTGTTATGTTAAGAAGTTATTGAGATCCAGCTTCGTTTTCTCACTTGGAAATGTTCCCTCCCAGCCCTTACTCTGGGTCAAAGGTTGGTCAGTGGCCCCCACCCGGGCCAGTTGTTCCACCTTGTCAGTCACACTGACTCTGATGTCAGACTGATGGTTTCTACATTGGTATTTGGCTTTCAGAAATAGTTAACATTCTTGGATATTGCAAGGGTGTGGGGTTTTACCAAAATGTTGAAACCGACACCATTCCCACTGTCAGATGGGAAACGGGATAAATGATTCAGGGGCCATTTGTGTGTAACAGAAAGCCCCCAGGCCCAAGTTTGTTAGCTTCACTGACATTGAAAAAATAACACTTTGCTTAATTTGTAACAGCACCGAGGAATTTATGTCCCACAGTAACTTTTACAACAGCATCACAATGAATGACTGTACAGTGCTTGTACACAGAGAGAAATATAAAGCAAAACATGAGTGACTGCATCCACATGTGCACTGCACGGCACAATAAAACAATAAACATCCAGTCTACAGAGGAGAGGCAGTGACTAAGGTGACACCTCCATTCAGACCTATGAGAAAGACTTTAGTTAATATGGCTGGTGATTCTGGTCGACAGCTCATTTGATGACCGTGATGCTTGTTCATGAGCGTGATTTGTAAGGAAAAACACAACAGTGACTCATCTTAAGGAGTTGACTTGAGGCAAGTCGAAAATGTTTACATGTTCAAATAATCCTCCAGTGTGTTGTGTCAATACAGGGCTGTCACAATCATGAAACTTTAGTTGACAATGAATTGCCATACAAATAACTGCAATTAACATACACCTTATGAAGAAGAGCCATTTTTTGGCTTTGTGACATAATCCATGATGCTGGTGTGAGTAGATGCTCATCAAAATGCAGGAAATATTAGAAATGAAGCTTCTCCATGTCATTGAACCATAATGGAACGTGATGATGTCATTAAAAGAGGACCAATCAAACGGTGGAAAACGAGGAGGAAATAGTGATGGAAATGTGACATTTCTGTTGGTTTCATCCAACTGTTTTTATACAGATGAATGGAAACTATTTTAACCATTATACAAAATAATTGCATCAGTCGTTTTGTCAGCTAAAAAAATTGCAATCAGGCAATTATGTAATAATTATGAGGCCTAGTCAATACAATTATTTTACTTTCACTGATTAAGTCCCAACCTCACTGATTCTGAATTGTAATTATCAAACATCTAATTAGCTCTCTTCTGTGTTCACCTTTCTTTGAAATGTTTCACTGCGGGAGAGTTCAGTCCACTGTGAATAAGCTGAAACCCTAGATGGAAATTGTTTAAAGTGGTCTATGCATCACTCTGAAAACAGCTGCTTTAATGCCCTAAATACTACAGTCTCAGTTGTTCATCTCCTCTCCAGATTTGTTTTCATAGATGAGGATGATTAGAGCTGACGGCCTTTGCCTCAGACTATTTAAGGAATAAAATGTGGAGAGATTATATAAACCAAATTAAATTCTGTTCTGATAATACAGTCCGTAACTCCACAGTCTGGGTCTGTGGAGCTGCACAGATCACTAGCTGTAAAAAGTTGTTTAGTCAGAGCTGCTTTGAACTATGCAATTCCGGTCACTTTTCCTCTGTTTTGCTAACCCTCCTCCCGGCCATGAGCATTTGTTTTCAACGAAGCCAATCAGTAGAGCGGTGGATAATGTTATTTATCATATATGTTTTATGATGTGTATATTTGTGTAGTCTTATCTGTGATGAACAACATATCACGTGCCGTGTTTGTTTGTTGACACCGAGATGAGAACTGGGACACCGGGTCGGGGGCACTGATCTTGCAAGGTTTGTGTTCAGCCAAAAGACGCTACAGAGAAGGCAGAGAGCCTCCATTCTCCCTGTAACAGGTTACAAGTCATTATTTAACCATTACAATTACTCTGAAGCTCTTTAATTAAGGTAAACATCTTATATGGTTCCTCCTTAAAGACTATTAGCCCATTTATCTATTATACTGAGGCCTTGCTCCATTTTTTAACAAACAAGAGAAACACGAAAGATTGAGGCAGGGAGAATTTCAGGCCACTAAAGTATTTTGAAAGAAACTAAAAAGTCTTTCTTTATATATTTCCACCTTTTTTTAATCTCTCTAAATTTGTCAGCAGAGAGCAACCACAGAGCTACAGGACACCCAGGCAGGAAATCAGTGGCACTGGAAAACATCAATAAGACATTAATGCAACAGAATTCAAAGCAAGATGTTAAAACAAAGACGCTACCAGAGGCTACAGGCTTCACTTTTCCAAACCTAGATGTGTCGGACATGGTTTACAGAATTCAGCGTGAGTCACACCTGCAAAGCTGTTTCAGTGTGTGATTGATTTTATCCAGCATGATATACAGTCAAGCGCAATCCTGAGAGCTTTTTATGGTACAGATGAGAAAAACCAGACGCTTTACATTCATGATTCGTGAAGGTTTGAAACCAGTTGTGTGTGTGAGTTATAGAGGATAGCTTCAGACATCAGGCAAACTGATGTTAGACAGTATCATAAATATTATATATTGTAAAAGGCCTGTAAAATGTTTCAGTGGTGTGAACAAAAACCATTGGTTGAAGAATGTAGCATCGTCTCCTCCATCACTGGCTGCTGCACTTTGGTTCCTGCTGAGAGAAGTCTCTTTTTCATTCTGACGCTGTGATTTACGGGCTCCTCCACCTCATGTCTCGCTCTGAGGTCAAACCCACAGAGCCCTCTCTGTCCCCCTGCTAACTACTGCCAATGTGTGAAAAATACTGTCTGCTGGGCTGAGGGGCCTCTCCTTTTACTTTCTGGTCTCTTTTTTGCTCAGTGTGACAAAAACGAGATTCCAGTGCTGCTCATTTACCACGGACCGTAGCTAATTACTGCAGAGGGCTCGCCACTGCTAATAAACCCATCATCTGTCCTACGGTGACTATTGCTGGAGAAGTGACCCAAGATATTTAGCCAGAGGGTGCAGTTAAGGCGGGACAAGTCCATGTTAAACCCAGAGACTGACCTTTAACATGAACTCTATCCACTGTAGACAGATTCAAATCCACTGATCAGTGATCAACACACTGCTACTTAAAACACAACCTGATGACTTACCACCTCTGTCAACAAGCCCAGTAGCAGGAAACCTCGTCCCCATCTCCCTTTCATTAGTTACTACACTGAATAATGGCCAGAAGTGTTTTTCTGGAACATTATGATGTCACAGTGAAGTTGATCTTTTGGGACGAACGGATGGACAATGTGAAGACATCATGGCTCTGTCCTTAACCAGTGCTGAGGCATAAAAACAAACAGGAAAAAAAGGCAACAAGACAAATGTCAGTAGATGATGATTTAAATGCTGCTGATTGCTAATAAGCGCTCAGAGGAAACCGACTCATTATAAAATAACCAAAACTGTTCCAAATGTTTGTACAGGATACTAATTACCTCCTGTGGCAGTGTCTAGGTGTGCAGTGTGTTTTGATGGGCTGTATATGTACAGTCAAATTAATGAATGTGTTTTGCTGCTTTGTTTCTCTCTAAATGGTGCACATCGTTAAGCTGCATTGTGTCCAGCTCCCAGAGAGTAAGAAGGTGAGGGAGCGCAGATAATGGGTGATCTGTGGATCTGAAGTTTTCCTCTGGGAGCTGCACTGGCACAACCTGTCAGGATCTCTGTCTGTTCTCTGATAGTTCTACACCCTGCTTAATAATGGATGTTGTTTTCCTGAAACAATTCTCCGTGCTGATCTAATGCACATTAGGATCCTTTTAACCAAATGCAACCTACCAGGCCTTCAGCTCTGCCACGGTGCTGCTGACAGCACAGAGCAGACAAACTACAACGATTTTCTGATTTTAAAATTTTTTTTTTTTTTATCTAGGTCAGAGCACTGATATGATTTGATTCAGTTTCATTCACTTTAATCAGCCTTCTCCAAGTTGAAACTGACGCAGTAAAAAGAGATCATTGTTTTCATCGCTCAGTTGCTGCACAAACACTGGAAACCTCAGATCACAGCATGTGAGATCTTTAAAATCGACCTTTTATTTGCACTGTGATAACCAGGCCAGGCTTTTGGCAAGGAGAGCATGTGAGAAAGAGATGAGTTCACATCAACACTGGCACTGTTTTTGTTAGAATTTGGCATGACGTTAGTTTGATTAAGAAATGTTTTTTTGTTTTTTTTTACCCCTGAAACACCGTCCACTGTTTTGAGCATGTGGCCAGTGTGTTGAATTATTATTATTTACCTCTGTTATGTGATGTATAATGAATGAATTGAAACAGGATGTTGTGGGTGGACACAGCAGTCATCGAGTGATCATTCATTCATTCATTCATTTATTCATTCATTCATTCATCCACCACCAGGATATCTGTAAGGGAAAACAGTGTATGAAGGAGCACACATCCAAAAATATGCAACCGTTTTAGGAAATTATGTAATTATTGGAGCAGCATGAGGTCGCCTATAAATACACAGAAAGTTAGTTTTTCCATGAAGTTCCAATTTCATGAGGTCTTTACCGGTTCCATGAAATGGTATCATTACCTCCTTGATATAATTCACTTGGACAGAAAGAGATCAATCTCAAGTGTGAACCAGTGTGTTATGGCTGTGAAGGGAAAAGAAGTTCAACGTGATGGGATGGGCAGGAATGAAAAATGTTCAAAACCTGTCATGATATGATTGGTTGGACGTTTTGGTTTCACCCCTTGGGGTCCCGTTTATGGTGTAGTCATCATGTCATATCGAAGTTGTCGTGATTACAACAGTCCAAGTTATAAATAGCAATTGAATGAATATCCGAATGTTAATTGTGGCCAGGAAACCCTTGGTTTTTCAGCAGGCATCAGTATAACCAACTTGGTGCTTAATGGTATTAAATGGAAGTGTCTAAAACCACCCCATGCTCTGGTGTTGAATGTGACTAACTGCACATTTAATGGATTTGTTACTGTCAATGCATAGTCACTAAAACAACCCTATAATCATACAGCTGTTGTTCCATGAAACTCTACTTTACTTGACTCTTTTCCCATTTCTGTCATCCATCCCAAATGACATGACTGTGGCATTAGGTCACCACTGAAGATACACTATTTCCCTGGAGGTAACAGTTTTCCATGATGTAAAGAGTGCCTATTTCATGGGATCTTTAACTCCTCCAATTTGTGACACATGAAACTCAGAGGAATGTATTGAGTTTTTGTTATGGCTTTTATTTTCAAATGCCAGATTTCCATGTTGCACACAAGAAACAAGCAAAGGCAATACATCGTGACACTGTATGACGCGTGATGGTGTTCAGACACAGCTCAAGTGTTTTGCTCTTTAGCCATCAGAGTGTTTGTCTCGGTAACTCTTACACTTGAACATGGCTGATTTTAGTTGAAACTAAAATGTTGCTGTAGATACTTCCACATCACTGAAACATACACACATATACATGCACACAGAAGTAGCAAATTGATGTGTCACAAAAGAGCAATTAATGTTTTTTTTCTTTCATTATTGCCACTTGTAGCAACCACCAAAAAAGGAGAGAGCACTGCCGCTAAGTACCTTATCCTGTGAGTCAATGGGTAAAAAGCTTTCAACGTGTTTGTATGTGTGTATCTGCAATCTATCTTTAGCCATAATATGCCAGCAGCAAGCAACGCACATCTCATACTTGTGAGGCCATGTCATGGGACCTCTCTCTCTCTCTCTCTCTCTCTCTCTCTCTGTCTCTGTACAGTCACAATCAGCATCGTACAAAAATACAGTCTCCGTTGGCCTTTCCCATACTTCCACGCTGCTAGTGTTATTTTATAACTGCCTGCTCACAGACTGGCTCTTATGGAGACCAATTTGTCGTATGGGACGTGGGAAAGAGGATGGAGGGGGCGTTTGTACCACCATGGGAGAAGGCATGAGGAAATAGCCCAATGAGATTCCCCCCTCCACACACACACACACACACGCACACACACACACACACACACACACACACACACACATGCACACAGTAGGCTTACATTTGTGAGATTGTGAGAATAATTTCCTGGGACTCAGTAAGGTTGGATAAATGAAAATGGTCCCATCCCACATGACACATGAAATCAGAAGTCATGTATTCAGCACATACCTGATATATGGACTGCATGTGTGTGTGTTCATATTGAAACAACTGAGTGTGGAAACTTTGAGCAGAGGCGAGTCTTGTTGCCAAGTAGTTATCAAAGGCTGGAACAGAGTGAACTCTCTTTGAAATGTAGCTGCTGAGGGAAGACCAAAGAGCTGCTTATCAAAGAGGGATTAGCCTCAGGTCAGTGAAACTGTGCTGCCCCTCACAACTGGGGGCCTGCGGTAGGATCCTTATAGCTGTGAAACTGAAACAGCTCAGAGATGAATCCCATCCCAGCAGTCCACATGTCTTCATACTCATACCCTTTCTTGAAATGCAAATGTTTGTAATTAGCAGTGCAGGCCTAAACGTGGAGTGAAACTGTGTTGCGTGTTGGATTCAAGATGTAAACTGGTGGAATGTCATCTTAAACGCATCAAGTACATTATTGTATTGGTGGACACAACATTGCTTTGTTCAGTGGTAGGGAAGAGTGCTTTTGTTTCCCTCTTTTTTCTGCATCCTTGAGTCTACCACCACCACTGCTGCTGTTTGACACAGCCAGAGGTTTATTACTGTACTGTTGTAACAGTTGCGATTTGGCTTGAGTGATGGCCGTTCTGTCGTCTGCCGCGCTGAGAAACGCGGCAGGTCTAGCCTGGGCTGATCTCTGCGACAGGTGGTCTGTTGAAATGGAATACAGCATCAGATCATCAAGAGAAATCAGAGAGCGATGTGTCTCCCTCCCAGCCTCCCCTGTTGTGTGGTCTGCTCTGATCCTCTCCACTGTATTTACATTCTCTGTCTCGCCTCCTCTGCCTTTTGGAAATCGTTAATTCTGAAGGCATGTTGAGTGGATACTGCCGGCATTTGGCTCCAGCACCCTGTGTGTGTGAGTGTGTGTGCTCGCTGGGGAAAGTGTCTGGCAGGTCAGTGTGACAAGTTGACCTTGTTTTCTCAGAGGCATCGTGGGAATGTGCAGTTTGCTTGCTGCAGCTGCCACTGTCCATCTCATTGTTTCTGCACACAGGGGTTGAAACATCACCTGAACCCCTCACAGAGTCCATACAAAGGACAACTCTGTATTAAAGTCACATCCAGTAATAATTTACGGTATCAGTTAAAGTGTCAGTGTCTTATTTGAGTTGAATAATTGTCCTTAAGTGTTAATGTCTGAGTTCAAGACCGATTTAGCCCCGTGTGAACAAACATAGACCTTTAAATGGTTGCCAACACAGAGGCTCCAACAAAACAACACAGGGTCGCCTGGCAGCAAACGAGTTCAGCCGTGGTCAACGGGAGCTACAGCATGACACCATCCAGCAAAGTGCAGTGTTTCTGCATCTGATGAACCTTCAAGTGCATTAACCTGTTAGTTCAACTGAACTTCCTGGATCATATTTCACTGTCTCACAGGGAAACTCAACATGACGACCCCCACCGACACTGTCCCCTGCGATGCTTTAACACTAATTTAGTGTATCCCCGCTGGCCCACATTTTAAGTTATGTATACACAGTATGTATGATATTTCCTGTTAAAGAGAATCAGGGACCAACTCTGAAAAACTTGCTCAGCAGCACTCGTTGTCAACAGGGAACTTTAAATTTGAAAAAGTGGAACCACTATCTGTTTAAAATATTAAAAATGAAAATCCAAAATGTTAGCAATTAACTGTCAATCAGTCAAGTTGAGTGATAATGAACATTATATCTAGAAAGTATAATTGCTTAGATGTGTTTTCTGTTGACATGAAATATTTATTGATACGATATAATGTGGTATAATATGATACAGGGCCGGCCCATTGAGATATCTCTGTGTTTCTCTTCTCACCAACTGAGAGCTGTTATCTTTAGCTTGGTAATGTTTCCTTTTCCCTGCGTGATGCTGATGCGCCACCAAAGGATTGGTGTGATAAATGTCAGAGGCCACAGCAACTGTTGGAGAACCAAACACTTTCCAAACACTTCCGTGCCCCAGCTTAACATCTCCTCCCATCCTACCTCCGTCCTCTCTTCCTCCTGTCCTCACTCACTCTTTCCTTCTCTGTTTTCTCACATTAACTCTACTCTGTTCACTCACCTCAGAGTGATTAACATCTGTACAAAGAGCAGCCTGACTGAGGCACTATGCTCCCTCTCTCTGCCTCACCCTGCTTTGAAGGAGGGCTGCTATTTTGGGTTCAGGTCAGAGCACTGTAATTCTGCTGTATCATGTAAGCAAACAAGTTAAATAGGCCATTGTTATTCTTAGATGTGACAGGGCTGGTAACATGTCCCCGAACTGTCATTTCATCTCACTGGTGTCTTTGAGAAGAAATATTTGCAGTTGTAGGACAAAACTTCCAGGAGGTGAATGGATTCTTTAGTTGTAATCAATGTAATATAGCCATATTTGTTGTTATGTATTTGGGTTATAGGTAAAATATGACTTGGGGAAGGGAGGTAATATTCAACGAAATGAAGATGTTTACAGAGAATATAAAGTCATAAATTTGAGAGTAAACAAATCTATAAGTAAAAACTGACCCCGATAACTTCTTAACGCCACCAAGTATCATTAAGAGAATATAAAAGTATGATAAAACACTCACACACAAATCTAACAAGTCATTTCTTGTTTTCTTCTGAATAGGCCTAAATCAAAGAAATGTCACTTCAAAGTCTGGATGATTTATGATAATATGGTGTTTTTGGGCTCAAATCACGAGTCTTTTCCTTATTGCTAAATTTGATTGCAAAGTAGGCCATAATTAGATTAAGCCATCCACTGCAGGCATAATGCAACTAAAAAAAAAAATTGTGATTATGTTTCTCATTACAGTAATGTACCAGATATTTGAGAGTATCCAAGTTTTATTCCTCTTCTATTTTCTTTTATTTTTACTTGGAAACCACACAATAGTCGTTTTCTGCTGCCTTAAGGTTTAGACTGTTTCTCAGCAGTGCCGTCACCTGACAGGATAATATAGTGGGAGATGGTTGGCAATTAAAACCAGGACCACACACACACACACGCACACACACAAACACAAACACACACGTGAAGCTCTGCTCTCTGTACTCATCCTTTCATTTCTCAGTGCAGTGGAATCTCAGATTTTTCGTTTTGGGAACAAGCCAAATGTAAATTGAACAAAAGTCAAGAGTCAAAGTGGGGAGAATCCTCGGTATGTAAATATTAATACAGTACATATCTAACCTTGTAACAGAAGAAACATTGTATAAGGACTCTGTAATACATACAGAACTGTGTGCACTCTCCTTTAGATAAACAGATTCTACACTGTGTAGTTACCTTTAGGGAGAGCAAAGAAAGCCTGGAAAGTAGTGAATGAAACACAGCAGAGTAATGATGTGTATCATGTGACAGCTGTGCTCTGAGATGGCAAAGTTGGAATACAAAAAGAAGATAGAGAAGAATCTACACAATGACACAACAACTTCCGTGAGGTGTGGAGAGGAATCAATACCATCTCTTGCTACAACAAAAAGAAAAGACAGCCAATAGTGGGTGATGTGGAAAGAGCTGATGCACTCAATCAGTTCTTCAACAGGTTTGACACTGAGGCCACATCCCATTCCACTGCCAGTCCTCCTCCTCAACATGTGGCCCATGTGACCTGTTCCTCAACCCCTGTTTGTCACAGAGACAGGGGTGAGGTTGGAGCTTGGGACACTTTGCTCTGGGAAGGCTGCTGGCCCAGATGGTGTGTGTCCAAGGCTGCTTAAAGACTGTGCTGCCCAACTGTGTCAACCTCTCCACAG
>OMNW01034571.1:20980-51403 GCA_900303245.1 Selene dorsalis | reverse complement strand
GGTTACATATCTGTCCTTGTGTGACTCCACATTTTCCTGCCCATCCTCAGCTTCACATCAGGAGCACGAGCCACTCATCAAACAGCATTTGACTATATATAGAGATAACACAAACAAGCTTTGTCTCCGTGGGTTCGCTTGTAGCTTATTATCCACGCTCAGTAACTCCGGGAAACGATGACTTCCACGGTCGTGACATCATCAGCAGCCTCTCCGCGGGATGCCGCCGAGCGCACGTACGCAGCCTGGCACCGCTCCTGCGTCACAACTACTACGACGCAGCCCAAACTTTGAGGAGGCGCGTTGCATCACACTGAGAAACGGGAAGCGACCGGACGCGTGTGTAAAGTAGCCTGACATCCATCTGCTGACTTCTACCCTGTCTGGGTTAACTTTATTCTCCTCTTACACGGTTACACGGGTGATGACCAGTATATATGTATCCCTCCATCACACCTTCTTGTTCTCACAGCCCGCAGAATATTTCCGCTTTCTGAAGCCGCTTCCAGCTGAGAGCGGCTCAGTGAGTCCGCTGCCGGTTTCTCGTCCTCTCTGGGTGAAATCGCCTCGCTCCTTCGCTTCCTGAACCACATGGACAGATGTGGATCACGGTGCGTGGCCCGGTGGCCTACGTGAGGACCGAGGCGTAGGTCGCGGTCGTGCAGCCTACATCCTCACGGATTAGACGCCACACGTGAAAAAGTCCACCTGACGACATCGGCATCAGTAAGACTGATGGTCTGAGCATCTTTAACGCACTTGTGATAATGTTCATTTACATCTACCTATAGCTGCTGTGCTGATGATCAGCTGCCATGCCTACCTGTTACTCTGGTGGGGGAATAGACTCCACTGAGGCAGAACCACGCGACGCATACACAGATCACTGAGTGGACTAATAACAATCACAATAACAACAATAATGACAACAATGATAACGACGTATAGGCTAAATAACTCCACTGTACCTGTAGAGATGCTGTCGCTCCTCTCAGAGGCGCTCCTGAATGAACCGTGTGCGCGCACCCCCGTCACTGTCTTATTATACGGCGGCGCGCGCACACAGAAGAGTCCTGTCACAGTTCTCCAGAACTCCGCCCCCCACCCTCAACCACCCCACCGCACACGCCCTTCCTCTGCCACCGGGGTGACCCCGTTTCATCAACCTGCATTAGGCAACGAAGCCATGAAAGTTGGATGTATACTGAAACAAGCTCCGAAGAAAATAACTGAAGCAACATCAGAGGAGTACTACTCTTACTTAATTAATTGAGAGTAAGTGATGCTGGTCGTGGGTAGGGGATGTAACTCATGATGTAACGTGGGCATCAGGTTATGCCAGAATATGATTTAGGGCAGTCAGGACTGTACTGGGCACCTCCTTCCGCTTCACTGACGTAACAACCAATAACAAACACCAATATTGGTATCAATTGAGATTATCAAAATAATAATAAACAAAGTGTAAAAGAATAATAAAAACAATGGGTCGATTCTACTGAAGTGGGATCAGGAACCCTTGTGATGTCATCGTAGCAGGGGGACAGTTCGACAGACATACGGTTTCCATGGACACGCAATTCTTTCCAAGACGAGCGAGCCCACGTCTTGTTTGTTAGCTAGTTAAATTAGCGTCGCTTCAAACTCGTTAAGTGTCATAAAACGTGCAGTCAGTGAAGAGATGAATCATGTTCAAGTGTTAATAACAGTGTGTTTCATTAATACACGGTGAGTAAACTGAAGAATGAAGATTAACGATCAACAACAAACGAAGCTAAGTTCACCTGTGGAGCGCTACACAAGCTAAAGCTGATATCATGGTAGGCTAACTCTCTGTGTGTGTGTGTGGGTGTGGTCTTCGCATCATTTCATGTGTGTCATCATAGATTTAGATACGTTGTCGTCTGTATTTGTAAATACAGCAGGTCACTTCTGGTTCACTTCTGGTGTGAACTGGTCCTGTATAAATAAAACTTGATTTCCATTGCAAAACTGGAAACATGGAAAATAATGTGTGAATGTGTCAGCGTTGTAGTTCAACAAGAAACAGGCTTAACAGGCACTACACTTTAGAAGATCTGTTTAAGAAGAAAACAGACAACCTAACATTTTAGAAAACACAGTGATAATACAGAAAACACAACATCACCTCATAGAACAGAAGGTAATAGAAACCACAATAACACTTTACTAATCACATTTGAGCTGACAGAACAATAAAATCTAACATCAAAATAGAAAACACAATAATTTTCAAAACAGGAATTAAGGTATGCAGCTCTTGTCACTAAGTCAGTTCGGACACTACAGAAGTACACAGTACACAGATATGCTCCTGTGCCAGTGTGGATGTATTGCGGGAAGTTAAGCCCAGTCACTTATGCTTCTTTTGTTCACTGAGTTGTGTAGTAGGAGGAGCTAATTTCCATGTCCCTCCATCTGAAAGTGAAAGTCCTGCTCATTTTTCCTATGGACAGTGTTGCATGACTCACACTGAAAGCGCTTATCTGCCCTGGAATCACCATGTAACTCCTCTTGGAAGAATTGTCAATTCATAAGAACTGACAACTGCATGAGAGTATATCTGGTTCTGTTATAAAAAAAAAAGTAGACTGTGCTTAATTATGACTCCCAAAGTGCTTATCTGCATGAATAATCCAGTTTACAACCATTTGTGATTTCAAGTCTGAACACTAGGGAGCCAAAGTCATGACTACACATCTGTGTTAGTCCCTGTACTGTTAACATCTGTCACTAAATGCAATCTCTCCTTCATCATTTTCCTCTCTGTTTTTGATTTTTGAAGCATCTCTGTGGAGTTTCTGTTCCAAATTTGAAAATATACCAACATTACTTTGTGAGGACAGAAAAAAACTGCAGCCCCCAGTGTAAACAGTGCTACAGGAATTAGCTAAGCATTATCCAATACTGTCTGTTTCTATAGATGCTGATTTTTTGTGGTCCATAAGTATATCCAAGTCCCACCATGCAGTCAGATGGGGACAGTGGACAGAGCCTGGATGCCCAGCTGGCTAGAAAAGAAAGGGAGTGGAAGGAACTCCAGGCTATAAAGGTTCATCAGCTGGAGAGCTCCCTGAAAAAGGCCCAGGAGGAGTGCTCCTCCCTCAGGTATACCTCCACCTCATTTATGTTAGCCTTCTGCTTTAAGAGTGTAAAGCTGAGTGTAAAAAGAGTGTGTTGAATTGGCAACACAGTCCAGTCACCAACAAGGAAATACATGTAACTTGAGGTCTGCAAATCTACACCTGTCCAGCAATTTTTATTCATTAATTTACGTTTTGGGCAGTTCTTGACTTTAATTAATCTTGTCATCGAATGTGCGATGTACTGTACTGAATGTACTGTGAAGATTATAATGATGTCATCTATGTCACATATGAATGTTCCTGTGATGTCATCTATGCTACGATGTCATTGTCGGAACACTCACATGTACTGTGAGATTAATGTTGCTGCTATGATGTCATCAGTGATGTCATAACAGTTCCACAAGTCAAAAGCATTGCTCTAAATGAACGAATGAATCTGTTTTTCTATATAATTTATTAATTTTTTCTTACTACATTGACTCCCTTGGGACTTGGGCCAAAACAGATCTCGCCCTCCTCTGCTGACGGCCTGTTGTCCTGCTCCACCGTGATCCACTGGTCTCTGCCCTCCTCCTGCAGTCTCTACATGCATATACAGTCACGGGTACGGGCAGGGTGACAGAAATGCTCAT
Source organism: Selene dorsalis (assembly GCA_900303245.1). NCBI lineage: Eukaryota > Metazoa > Chordata > Actinopteri > Carangiformes > Carangidae > Selene > Selene dorsalis. The sequence continues at coordinate 47,661 of OMNW01034571.1, read as the reverse complement.
TGTTAATGTGTAGAGGAACGAAATTACAGCTGTTACTTTCGTCCCGACAGTGACTCCCAACACTTAAACCTGACTTGCTTCTATACTGAAAAACTCTGACATGTGAAAAGGATGTGTTAGAGGACTAATTCATCTGTTAACCAGATGAATGTGTGTAAACACACAATAGGCTGTGTTTACCTGAAAAGGTAAACACAGCCTATTGATCGAAAAAAATTACAGCTCGAGTGAATTTACTTGCCGTCATTGAAAACAGGTTCTTGAATGTAACTTGGTCAAAGTAAGACGTATCCTCAAGATTTTTTGCAGTTCTGTTAGGTCATGCATGCTGTGCATGCTGACACAGTTAGACATATCAGACTCATGGGCTCGGAGAAAATCGTTTTGTTACTTTCCTCCTGCGCTACTTGCGAATCTTTTTAATGAACTGATTCTAGTGATTCAGTACTACCAAGTGATGGCAACAAGTGTTGCCATCACTTGTGTGTGTGTGTGGAAAAGTTATGTAATCAAGTCTCCAGTAAATTGAAATGATATCTTTAGAACGTGACACCAGACATTTCCACTCATAAAGGGTTGATCCAAGTTACAAAAGCTCATAACTTTCGTTTTATTTGTACAGGTTTTGAAATGTGTGTCAGAGATATCTGCCTTCAGCTCAAAACAATGTAGGTGTGGGGATTTCAGGAGTCACCAGCACAGTTTATCTGGGCAGACATGTTGCTATTGAAATGTCCAAATGGCATTTTTCATTGCAGTCAGCAACACAAACTGGATTCTGTTCACCTCCATTGTATTAGGGTGGAGGCAGAAATCTCAGACACAGATACCTAACAGAAACTCTGAGGTAAATGTGTGGAAATATAAAACTCTGATTTTTGAAATTCGATTGAAAAGTTGCTTTCTGTTAGAATCAGAATCAGCTTCATTGGTCAACTATGTTCGCACACGCAGGGAATTGGACTCCAGTTTGTAGATGTCAGTGTACTTATAACAAGTTTTAACAACAACGGGCCTCATGCAACAGCCATAGTGTTTCCCCCACACCCTTGGGTGGACCTATGGGTATGTGTGTGTTTGGAGGAGGGGGGGCACAATCACACCATTTACCCAAATCAATCACAGAAGACATTTAAAACAGCCGACTCCATCAAGTTTACTACTTTGTATTTATATTTCAATTTCAACAACATTGTTAAGCACTATCTAAATCACGCAGAGCAGAAGCACAGACATAAAAAGCATGCACAGCATATGAAGTGCATAAAACAGTCTGACACAATAAAAGCAGAACCACAATAAGACATGCATGCAGGTAGGTGCTGACAGATCTGAGTACTAATGAACCATTTCTTTAAATGAGCTCTAAATAGACCCTATGTGTCCAGTTCTCTAATAGTTTCTGGGATAGAGTTCTATTCTAGTGCAACTTTAACAGAGAATGCACACAGACTAAAAGCACTTTTTCTAAATGGGTTAATGCAGCACCTCTTGTGAATCAATTTTCAGTTGTTGTTGTGTCAACAAACTGACTGAGTGGCGGAGAGTCAAGTCATGTATGATCTTGTGCATAAGGCAAACATTCATTAACATTGATACAAAACAACCAGGAGACTAAATCAAGACTATGTAAGACACACAATCAGAACACAACAGCAACAGTAACAGACAGACTGTACTGTAAGGCAACCTGGACAACATGCTGTTATCCTGCTTAACTGAACCTAACATTTGTCCTGGATTACTTGTACCTAGCTGGTTATCAACTGTCTCAGTTAATCCTGGGTTTTCTCATCCAGCTACAAGCGCGCTCATTTAATGAGGAGGAGTTTTCAATCATAAGCAGCATCGTCAGAATAAAGCATTTACGTAGAGAATATATGGTGATACCTGTAGGTAATTATGGTTATACAGTCAATATCCAAAAGTGATAATCAACAAGATGAAATGTCAAGAAAACAAACAAACTATTAAGAATATGATTGCAAATGTGATCAAAGAAAAAACAGCTCAAGTTATTGTCAGACTGTTTCCTCCGCAGGGAGCAGAGAAAGAAAAGAGAAGGGAAGTAGTCCATTTGTGATGCAGTTAGTGACTTTAACGTTTATTAATAATCGTGGAAATGTTGAAGTTTGTGAATCATTGTCATCAGAGTTTTAGTTTTTATTTCCAGTTCTGGTTACACAGTGCCATCGTATCGTTCTGAGCTCAGACAAGGCAAGGCAATTTTATTTGTAAAGCCCGTTTTTACAAACATTTTGTTTCAAAGGGCTTTACACAGCATCATGACAACATCCTCTGCCCGTAGATCCTCACATCGACTGAGGAAAAACTCCCAAGAAAACCCTTTAACAGGGAAAAAACAGGAGAAACCTCAGGATGAGCAACAGAGGAACCCTGTCAGATTAAAAATTTGACACTATGATAGCTACAGTATGTATTGAGGTCGATTGACTGTCCTCTGTTAGGAATTTGTTTTAAAACCAGAGTGGACACATGGAAAGACTGGAAAACCACTTTTGCTATTCATCACTCAGTTATTATTTTTATCAGGTTCCTGTAAAATTGTGTGTTCCAGTGATCTGATTGGTCGGTAGTTTGACTATTGACAGAGATCGATCTGATCTTTTGAAGTTTAGCTGAGGTAACCTGATTTACCCTGGTAAGTGAACTGCTGGGTCTTGACCAGGAGCACCTCATGTGGGACTGATCAGGGAGCACCTGGGTAGAGCTACAGAGGGGACTAAAGAGGAAGAGGACATAAATCACCAGAAACACATACAACATTCATGAACAGATTTACTAGAAGCAGCACTTAGGAGTCATTCAAACAAAGCTGTGGTATATTGAATATTTACAACACAGTAGGTATGAATGAAATTCATGAGTGGGTCCTGGCATGCATCATAAGAGGCCCGCAGGCCTTTATGAGCATTGTGATAACCAGTTAACTGTTTTATAATTTGTCAGAGAACAGCACCAGCAGCTAAAGGAAGATTTCCAGTTCAACCTGGTCGTCCTGGAGGAGCGAGACAGAGAGCTGGAGAGATATGATGTCATCACAGCAAGAGCCCTGACTCTGGAGAAAAACAGGTACAGGTCATCAGGGGCCAGATTACTCAAACTGCATTTCGTAAGTCAAGAGTCCTATATGTGGTGGGATCTCCCTCCGTCTTAAATAAGTCAGCAATGTTTATGTTGCCTGGCAACCAGTGCTACTTTTCCTGCCCCTTGCCCTGTCACAGATAAAGGCCTAAAAAAAGCCCCCTAAAAATAAATAAATAAATTCACAATGGATTATTTGTTGTTGATAACTTTATCAAGTGATAAAAGTGATTTTAATTCATGCATGCCAAGTAAAAAGTTCTGTTTCTGGGTGATGTGAATACACTACTTGAGTCATTCCTGGAATTATCACTTTTAAACAGCCTACCAACTTGTTGTTGATTAATTTTCTGTTGATTGATGAACAGAAACAAATAACTTCTCATTTTAGCAGAAACAGTCATTGAATATCCTTGTTCCCTTTCTGAGTTTTTGGAGTGAGGCACTGTGTTGATGAAGGTGACTTTGTGAAACCACACCTCACCTTGAGTGCATTATAATAAATCCGGACAGGCACAGGAAGACGCGGTGTGTAAATCAGATCAGCTAATACTGAAATACTGGTGTCATTTACAGGCAGGAGGAGCTGAGCCAGCTCCGTACACAGGTCGCCAAGCTGGAGGAGCAGAGAGCCAGAGAGGCTGAGGAGAAGCAAGAGGAGCTGAGGAGGAGTCAGGACAGCGTGTCTCAGCACAGGCTGCAGCTGGATCAGCTCAGGAGGTGAGCCAAGACACATTCTGGATTTACCTTTGTAATCTTAGCAACGAAGCTTCTGTTTGCAGGACAGGGTTTAATATCTTTGGGGTATGGCCGTTCATTGTGGCAGCAAGTAAAGGTGGAGGTGGATTTGGGGTCAGGACCTTGTTAGCACTACAGGTGTGTGAGGTAGGATCACTCAGGTCTGACTCTGTAGCTTTGAGGCAGGCTAGATTGTATCATGCAACAGCTTAGTGGCAATGAATCTGTTTTTGTTCTCTCACTCATCACCACCAGGAAACACACATACATACATAAACCGAGGGCCAGCCAACCACAAACAACAGCGTTAACCATCACTGTGCCCAGCTGTTGCATCACTCAACACAGGCCAGCACAGGCTGGTTCTGTCATCACCCTTCACATAGATCATTAATTTATCTCACAATAAACCTGAGTCTGTCTATAAAATGAAGTGGCGAATCTAGTATCACAAAGCAACTTGACCTCAGTGGAGTGGATGATTTTATCAGCTTTAAAGACAGGAAAAACTCACATGAAACTGCAAAAGTTCACAGGAAATTTAAACCTGCACAAGTTTATTTTTTTTTAGAGATGCGCAAACAGGATGAGGAAAACCACATGAGTGCAGATTATGGGTAATTTTGCATGACTTTCTAGAATTATGTTGTTACATGTTATTTCACATTTAATTTTCTCACCACAAACTTCTGTGTGTTCTTCTCTGACACCCTCTAAAATGTACTTGGTGTTTGCTCTGACCTCAAATTGATCATGGATTCACCTCTGATCAACTGTGGTTTGACATGACAGCTGAACTGAAAATTAACTTTCAAAGAAACAAAACATCTTTGTTATGACATTTCTACATACTTGGTCAAATATATAATTCCCTAAAAGAAATGTAAATTTGCATTAAAAGGAAATCTCTTGATGTTCTCCAGTGCAGTCAGGGTTTAGTTGATGTTGTAAACATAGTGTCATACTGAATAACACAGACTTGTTCCACTTTGACATCCTTAGATGTTTCTGGTACTTTGTAAAATTGGAAAAGAAAAGAGACTGAAGACCCCAAGTCACCGGAACATTTCACAATGTCAACATTGTTTGAGAAATATTACATAACGTTAAAGTGATGTAGTTATCACCTGTCACTGTCTCTGCACTCTTAGCTGTATTCAGTCACTGTTCAGCTTTTTGATTCCTTTTTGTTTTTTTGTTTTTTTGTGTGTGTGTGTGTGTGTGTGTGTGTGGCAGCTCCACGGCTGGTGAAATTCAAAAACAAAAGGAGGAGTTTGAGAGGATGAAATGGGATTTGCAGCACAGAATACAAGAGATGGAGGGAGAGATGACCCTACAAAGAGAGGTGAACGCACACACATACACACAAATGTATGCACGCACATACACAAATGATGTGCGGGTAAATGAAAATGTAAAATGAATATACACACAGGGCCACTGACACAGTGTGCGTATCTTTATCACAGAGTGACTCTACACAGTGACATGTGTGGTGTTACACCTCCTCACAGCTGGCTCTGTACAGTGCATGGCCATAAATAACTGGCAGAGCAGCCAGACATTCAGAGGAGAGCAGCAGCAGACCTTTAGGATGAACCCACACAAAAGAGCTGCCCCCCCCCAACCTTACTGCTGTGTGCATCTGTTGGGTTTTGTTACCATGGACATAGCACACGTCCAACTGTGTGTGTTTGTGTTCATTTATCTGTCAGGTAAGATGAGCAAGTCATAACACTGAGTGGATCTAGTTTTGTCTTTGACATTTATTCATCAAATAACATTATTAAAGAGTCGTTATTGTCCTGCTGCTGCTCAGCAACACTGGACATGACAGATGGAATGTCTCACTGTCTTCTATTCTGGCAGTGGCCAAAGGTCAGAGTCACTGACCTCACAAAACAGAACGGCCATAACTCATGACTTCACGTACTGATTACTACACATTTTAATTCAAATGTTTATAAGGATGACCTGCATTGTCATTTTATCATTATCATTATGTCAGCCTCATGGTGACATCATAGTCTGTAGAAAGTCTTCAGGACTATAAATCAGTGGGTAATTCTAGTCTAGTTTCTACATTAACTTGAGTAAATAGAAATCTGATCCGAAAATGTAATATTAGATTAATGTTCAACCTCGACTACTGCACTGTTCTCCTGGAGGACCTCCCTTCACGCACAGTGAGACCCTCACAGATTACCCAGAATGCAGCAGCATGTGCGGGTTTCATGTATCCTTAAAGCACATACATCTGCTCATTGACTTACGCTGGCTGCCCCTGGATCAAATTCAGTCTCTAATGCTGCCTTCTGGGTCTGCACCTTCCACTTGAACCCAATCATACAGGCTAATGCTCATTCTCAACCACCGTGCTCTGTCATCACCATCCCTGCATACATTTTTAATTATTAATAAACCTTAATTAGACACAGACAAGACAGAAAGTGAAAGTCGGCTCTCTAATTTATCTGCAGTGTTTGTGTTGACACTAGTCTGAAATGTGCAGACAGCTAGTTAGCAAGAGTTAGCTCTGCTGGCAGAGAGTGACTGAAAAAAGTAGCATCCACACACTGTTCAACTTCCTCAGCCAGAGATTATTATCAACAAACACCAACAGAACTCAGATCGGTGTGCAGAGTCTTCTTTCAGTCAGTCCCTCCAGTGGATGTGATCTGTATATTCACTACCTGATAGCTAGAGTCAGCTTACCGTCTTGGCTCATTTCAAGTTATAAAGATGAGATGAAAGCTGGCTATATGATTCATCTTTAGTTATGACAGTCCAACAAACTGTGACAGTATTGACTGTCATTGCCCAGTTTGCGCTGGAAACATTATCTAACCCTCACCACATCACACTTCTGTGCATGTGTTGAACAAATTTGAGTTTCTGATGGACTAGGTAGCAATCAGAGTCTCAACTGTTTACAGGACTGTTGTGACTCCAGTTTCTTTTGGCACCGCACCACCTATTAAGAACTGACATGTGTAGTGTTAACATCTTTTCAGATAACAAATCTAATTTCTCCTCCTCTGTCAACAGGAGATGACAGCAACTTTTGACACTGAGCTGAAACGGAGGGAACATGAGTTCAAACTGAAAATGGACAAGATGTGTGCTATGGTGCTGTCTCATGAACTCAAGGTGAGGAGAGTAAGAGACGATATCTTACTGACTGTAAATGTGTGTTTCACTCATGGTCTGTGGCTGAAGGTGAACAGAAAAAAAGAGACACAACTACTGTTGACAACTTAAATTTATGCACAGTAAGTTTAAACAATATAAAACAATTATGACAGCAGGTTGTTGGATTTTCTTATTGAAATCTAATCTTCCTGTAGAAAGAATTCCCACACATAATGATGTCATAAGCATTGTTGCAGCATGCATATGTGTGTGTGTCCTTGTGAAGGTGAAGGTGCTTTCTAAAGAGACTGAAGTTCACTGTGAGGCTCAGCTGCAGGCAACAGAGGCTCTCAGATCCTGCAAGGATCTCTGTCAGCAGATACAGACTCAACTGCAGCTCAAAGACCAGGAGATCAGAGACCTCACTGCTGTCAAAGATCACAGGTACTGCACGCACCTAGAATGTCTGTGTGCATGTGTGTATATGTATTTACATGTGTTTCAAATGTGGTGTCTGTCCTCAGAATAAAGGAGCTTGAGGATGAAGTGAAACGGATGGAGACCAAACTGAAGAAAAAGGATGACGACAACATTAAGAAGTGAGTTGTTAATAACACAGAGTCTTCTCAGTGAGGCAGTTAGAGCCTGGGACTGGTTCAGGCATCTACTTCAGGATCAAAGAGACAGGGAGAGAACACAAATCCGTAAATTTCACTGAATTTAACCAACAGTGTCGTTTACAACTTATTTTCAGAAGATATTTTACAGTTAAATAGTTTAGGCACCATAAGTGTTGCTTCCCTGCCAGCAACAGTCAGAGACATTATATTTTCAAGATGGCCGTCTGCCTTGTGAATGCGATATTTCAGGAACAACATGGGGGAATATCTTCAAACTTTGCATGTCATGACACCAAGGATGAAGTCATTAGATCCCAGTGGTCGAAAGTCAAACACATTTTTAACCATAGCTCAAGAATTCATATGCTAATTATGACAAGATGCATTTTCATTCCTTGTGTTAAATTCCTTTTCTAAAGATATGAAAGCAAACATTAGGAGATGATTGTAGATGTTTGTTTGTTTTTTTATACCGATTCTTCTAGTGGAAATAAGAGATAATCCAGTTTTCCAGGTTTTGTTTTGTGTTTTGATAAGACGTGAAGAAGAAAGATCCTGTGAGACATTATTTGTGGTAACTGAAACACCAAGACAAAGGTGGGGAAAAAAGCATGAGGGAGGACAGAATGACTCTTGGAACAGCCTGAGAGCCTCATCATCCTCCACAGTTCAGCATTCTACCTGCAGGAGTCCTATTTTTGGAGAGCAGGATTGATTATTTTAGGGAGAAGATCAGATTACAGTAGGTAGTGGGAAGCTGTGTCATCCTCCGTGTAACATGGACATGGCTCACCCACCAGGTGCTGGATCAAACTGTCCAACTATGAAAGTGACAGTTGAAACTACTACTTCTGTTACTGCTATTACTACCACTGCTCCCACTACTCATAAAGTTGATGATGATAATAATAATACTAATAAAACTACTAATAATAATACTCCCGGGCTGGGAGACATTTTGCAGTGAGACAAATGAAGTGAATAAAGTCTCCAGCCTTCGTTAATATTTACTGTGCTGTTGTGTGAGTGTCCACACAAAGACATCATCTATATATAGTGAATTTATTTATAGTTTATAGTTGACCTTTTTTCTACAAATGTCCTAATCCCATTGCCTCTGGGTAGCTCAAATAACATCTGTGCTGTCAGCAGGGGGTTTTTGGTTTATGTTAAATACTGACTTGCTTTTGCATATTATCTACAAAAGAGGCGTTATTGCGCAGTGGTGTATCAATATAACTGGTAAGTAAATGGGACCTTTTTAATCAAGTACTAGCACTAGTTACAAAAACATGTTTTTATATGAGTCCCTAATTCTTCTTAATAACTACAAAGAATGTCCATCATCTACAGGCAGTAAGAAGCTCTGGCATGCACTTCAGGAAACTTGAGCAGGATCCAAGAAGGAACATAAACAGGATACTTCGAGGCACACAGAGGAAAAAAACAGATTATCTGACCAAGAGTGAGGGGAGCACAGAGACCAACTAGTCTAGAGAGGGAAGGACGGTGAGACATAGGTCACATCTGGGTTGGTCATATAATCCCAAAACAGCAGGATGCAAAGTTTACAAAGTGTGTTTGTTCTAGCTCCTTTTGTCTAACAGCTAAATTAGTGAGATTTTACAAGCACAAAACTGGTTAGTTGCTGATTTATTGTGCAAAATCTGGCACCCACTATAGGGCTGAACAGCATTTTAAAAAGAAAATAAATCATTGAAACAGCTTTGTTACAAATCTTTACAGCTGGATTTTTGGTAGTTTATTGATAAGGAATTCTTCCTAGATCACAAATATGTGCTTCAAAGGACACCAACATTAAACCAGGATATATCATTGTGTAATTTCCTTTCAGTTTTAGTAAAACGTAAAGTAAGTAAATGTCTAATTTTTTCATTATTTAACCTGAGAAATAAAGCTTTATTTTGAATTGTGGTCCCCTGGCCTCCACTGGAGAATCTTTGTGTGTATAAAAGCCAAATCAGGTGTGATTAAAATGATGCACAATGTCTAAATGTCTCATCGTGTCTAACTGTGTGGCTGTTTCTGTCGAGATGTGAGGATGCGGTCCAGGCTCTGAAGAGGTGTGACATGCAACGGGAGGCTGAGCGTCAGGCCCACACTCAGCAGCTGCAGAAGGCTGAGAAACACATTGTCAAACTGCAGGAGAAAGTACAAGTTCTGACTGCACAGATCCGCCACATGCAGGACGACCAGCGGGAGGCCGTGGAACAGAAAGAAAAGACAATCCAGAGGTGAGACAGACACTGATGTGAAAAAGACAAAGGTAACCATCATTATATACCATATGCATTATCAGCCTGTGTGTCTGTATGTGTGTTTCCAAGGCTCCGCAAACAGGTAGAAACAACCCAGGCTGGCTGGGACAAGTATATGAGTGATATGTCCAGTGAGATGGTAGTCAAAGACACAGAGAGGATCGCCCTGCAGGAGAGAGAAACCAAACTTAGGACTGAGCTGGAGAGGAGCAGGGAGGAGACAGAGAGGTGAGAGAAAGGAATACGAGTACGGTATTTATTCTGATTATGCCGCTGTGAAGATAAGAGTTGATGTGGTCCGATTCATAGAATGTGTGTGTGTTTGTGTGTGTGTTCTCATCAGGTACAAGCAGCACCTGAGTGCAGGTTTGAAGAGAGAGCAGGACTTGGAACAGACACGTGTCCAGGTGGAGCTGGAGTGGCAGAGACGCTGTGAGGACATGAAGGCTGAACACTACCTTGCCAGTGAGCAGCTAATACAAGACCTGACCCAAGCTAGAGATCAGGTCAGCCTCATACCTAATGATCAGGAACATTTTGATATGATCATTTTATCAGTGACAGTTCTTCTCAGGTGCACTTGAAGTGTGGCTGAAGTGTGTTCTGAAGTATTTTGTACTCTGGGATCAGTCTAAAACTCTGTGACTCTGTAACTCTGGCTCCATGTGTCACAGCCGCAGCACATGTTCAGCAACCTGCTCTGCAGAGAGAGCTGATCTTTCCCAAGTAGAAGAAATTAGAAACCACAAAGAAATATGAACAGCGACTATAGAGACAATAATAGACCTTTACTTTACACTGTTTAAATGGCATATGGAGGTTTCCTGTTACAACAGGCCATGATATAGCAAGATAAAGTGATGTGTTGTTATGACAAGAAAACACTCTTGAAAAAAAAGAGTAATATATAAAAAAAAATTGTTATAAGATGGAGACGACCTTCATGCGAAAAGTTTCTGAGTAGAACAAGAAACTAGACATGTGACTTCAGCCTCATGTTGCTGCCACCATGACAAAAAACACGTTTGACTGTGAGTAATGCATCCTCTGATCATTACATCACATTACAGTAGTGGCACAGTCCCATCCAGTGTATCTAAGACACTGTTTCCTGACACATGACTTTCTACCTCTTCACCACAGTTGTTTTCTCACATTTATGATTCCAGATACACAAACAATGATTAAAGGGCACATTAAATCCCTCTGATCCTAAGCAAACAGCAGTCTCATTAATAGTGCATGCTGATCTATCCACTTTGTTTGTGTCCTGCTTTGAAGGCCCAGGCTTTTACTAACAGAGATTTAATGTTGGATCTTTTTCACAGATGACTGCAGAGCTGAAGGAGAAAGGACAAGAGCTGCAGGACCTGACAGTCTTGTTACGTTCTGTTAAAATGGAGAGAGACCAGGCCATACAGGTGAGAATACCTCCACCTTCCACTGTGCACACTGACAGAGGCTTCACAAAGAGCTTCCAAAAGAGGAGTCATTGTGGTTTCTGGGTCTGAGTATTTTTGAAATCTGAAATTTCTTTTTCAAAAACAGAAACGAAAGGATGACAAAACGATGAACCGCACAATAAATTTCAAGGTCACATGGACCTCATGTTCTGGTGAAAGCAATATAATCAGGAGCATGCAGAGGGAGTTAATTACTTCTAGTTCAAACATTCACCTGAACTCCAGGATGAATGGTTTACAGTTTACTGGTCAAAGGTCAGGGTCACTGTGAACTTATGAAAGATGCTATAACACACAAATTCATACACTAATTATGACACAATCTAACTATAAGGATAAAGTGATGAAGTGATGACATTTGCTTTGCTGACATGAACTCCTTTGTCTTTGTTTTAGACTTAAACCATTGAAGTACAGTAACAAAGGGACTCTAAAAAGTTACTTTCCTTTCTCTGAAACATATTGCATCATATTCTGTAACTAAAGGCGGATTTTTCATCATGGTTGTTTGTATGTATTAATGTGATTCGGTCTTTAGATCTGGTGAGAGTACTTTGGAATATGTGAGTGCTGAAAGCTTTTAGTGGATTTTCAGGCTCAGCAGCTTCATGATCTAAGTGTCAGAAATCAGAGTCATCAAATATCTTTCAGTGTGAGACGCACACACTCATAAACACTGTCACAGCACTCAAGCTGCTCAAACAAACCTCACACCAAATGAGAAGGTTCAAAGCCAGTCCTTGGTCCTATGTGGAAGTATAGAGTTACATCAGAAACACAGACTTTCCTCATCAGGACGGTTGGACATGAGGCTGTTTCGTTTTTCACATTGAGTTCAAGGTTCCATAATCATCTTATTGTGGTGGCTACATTATATGTCACCTGAATTGTAGAGGACACATGAGTTCAGTGTTCCCAGCAATGATTCTTCTAAGTGAAACAGTGAAAGAGCTGAGCATTAAACACATCTCCCATTGAAAGAGCCTTACTACCGACTGTCTGTGAAACTACACCTGTTGATGTCTCTTCATTCCTCTGCTCTGTCCGTTTACTTATCATGATACAGACACTGTGAGGTGTCCTCAGCCTCTGTAGATTCTCTTTCCTCAGCTTGGACACCATTCATGTTCACAATTTTCACCCTTCTTCCACACTCTCAGTGTTGTGGAGCACAGCTCATTGACTAGTAGGAGTTAATTATCCTCAAATTATCTTTCCCTCACTGTATTATCAGACAGTATGGATCAACCTCCGGGCAGTAACGCTGGGCAGGTCTTTTCTCCTCCACATTAAGGTTAGCTAACCTCTTCTAAGCCCGCGACACACCCATATGTCACATGGGGGTATTGTATGTTCAGTCCCGCTGATCCCACATACACACATTTAGAGCTGTCCTGTGTTTTGGCCTTTGGCCTTTTCCTCGAGCATCTTGAGAGGTATGGTGGCCTTTCAGTCTGGCTCTGTGGCTTCCCAACATACCAGCCTGTGTGCACTCCACTGGCACCAGGAGCAAAAACACACTGAGGCCCCGTACATGAAAACCTTCTCAAGTGACTCACAAAGCATGTGAGCTTCATACTTGGAAAGAAGCTCTACATAGCAAGGTGTGATCTATTTGTTGAATTATTATCCAAAGACATTAGGCTACATGTTTCAGTTTTCTCTGAGAATGTTAGAACATTATGGCAGTCATGGTTAATCCATAAAGTAATTATGATCTAACACTTAATCAAATACATAGTTTAATGAGAACAAACCGCAGGTTGAGAGTTTACAAATGTCACACACAGATGAGTTCATAGCAGGTATTTCTGCTTAAGCCTGATAAATCTACATTCTACTTTGTTATAATCATCCTGAGGAGGTGTCTTACTTACTACTAACATTTAGCACAGCAACATGTTCAGCTGTAGACTCATCAGAATGTCACATCACTTTGAAACGTCTCCATCGTTTAAGTTTCCATTGACCTAACCACAGGACTCTACCTCTATGGTAGAGTCCTGATTGACTGAACAGCATCCGCTACCCTCAGTGGGTGTTCACAGTCTGCGGGCTCAGTATGTCGTATTGAGGTGCATTCTGGGAATTATACTAACTTTAAAGTGTCGGATGATTTGGAATCAGTAATCCCCTGAACGCTGACACACCTTTTAATGTCAGATGATTTGTAATACGGTACGTTTTGTAAGAAATAAAAACTGAATAGGTGAGAAAGCTATGGTCAGTGTCAGACATTAGAGAGACTGAGTATATGGCTGTTTCCTAGAGGCAGCACCACCAGTGAAAACGTGTGCATTTGTATAGCAAAAATACTCCCAAAAACATCAGTAGAAAACACATGGTTGTTTATTGTACTTTATAACAATAAAATGTTACAAATCAGGAACAAATGTTTGATACAGGTCCTGATGAAGCCAAGTTATTCGAGCATATATGCTTTATTAGTATGAGTCAGTATATACAGTAAAGGCAGGAGAGTTCTCTGTAGTGTTACTGTGTTTGTTTAGACGTTCAGTTTGACAGTGTGAGGCTGCTGCATGAGAACAATCTATGACACAACTTTACAGAAATGTCCTTAAATGTCCATGCATTAGCTCTGTGCACTAAGAGACCTGCCAAACAGGGGGGTGTAGGTTTCTTGATGATGATGGATTTATTTCTCCCCTTCCTGTACCATCAGTGCAGAGGAGAAGCTCTAGTCCCAGCAGAACCCTCTGGTGTCTGCAGGTTGAGCTTGTCAGTCTTGAACAAGCGACAAGAGAGACGTCTGCAACATGTTTAAATGTGAATGTCCTTCACTGATATCTTGGCGGAGTCAAATGATCCTGGGAATAACAAGCATTCTCCTGATGTCACTGCCTTTGAGAGGCTGTGACGCTTTTTTCCTTTGGTCATGATGCTATCTGTAGAGCATCAGTGTCTGGTAACTGCTGTTAAACTGCTCTGCACTCATTATATCCCCTCTGATTTGCTTTTTCAAAAGTGAGATCTCTGCCCATCTGCGTTTTTATTTTTTTAATCTGCCTTTTTTTGTTCAGTTGACTGTAGATGTTGGAGTATTTGAGCTGTTAGGATCTCTTACCACAATGACTTCCTCTGTATATTAGTAAACTGTTTGTGGTAAAGTGACTTTACAATGCACCCAACAAATATGCCACCCAGATTTTACTACCTTGGGTTAGTCCATTAGTAAACAGAGGCATTTTGGTAAAATGGTAAATGGACTTGCACTTATATAGGACTGCTTCTCTAGGACCACTCAAAGTGCTTCACACTGTATGTTGCATTCACCCTTTCACACAGTGCTTGAAAGCTACTCATGCACATACCCAATACACACTTTGGGTTGTTTTATGCTTTACTGCAAGGACATGTCACATGCAGACAAAGGAGCTAGGAATTGAACCTGGTTAGTGAACAACCCGCTTTACCTCATGAGCCACAGCTGCCCTGTTTAGGACTGAAAATGCTGCACATATTTACTCAATATCCTCTAAATACAATTCTTGCATAAAGCATAAATGAGCTGACACACAAGTGTGTGTGTTTATCTACAGGGTCTCACACCTAAAATAGACTCTCTGGCATCAGAAGAGATCCGTCATCTGCAGGAGCAGAACAACATCCTGCGGGCTGTGGTCACTCAGATGAGGAAGGACATGGAGGGTCTCATCCATCCCGTACCCACCCCCCAGGCCCAGCCACAGACCTCCACTCCTCAGCAAGGTTGTCATCCAGAAGCCCCAGCTGCCACCTCCACCACCTTGGCAGCTGACACTCAGATGGCCCCTGAACCACCTCCCCAACCCAAAGACAGCCCAGCAGGTGTGGACAGTACTGTATTACATTAACAGAATTATTTTAAAGGTTCCATAAAACCACTGTTATTCATGACTGTGGTGGCCATTAAGTGAAATGTAGTCTGCGGTGCTCACTGCTGTTTCTGATTTTTATATTTACATGAATACATGTGACTTTATATTAGAATTTGGTGCATTGAAATACTTAAATTATTTTTTTTCCTTGTTTCTGGGTCTTTGTGGGTATAAAACCCTTTGCACACTACATGAACAAACACAGTGATGTAACAACAGTACAGCAGACTGAATGCAGAGTTGCTGCTCACACACAGAGAAGACCAGACAGCAAACAATCTGACAGAAATCTGCTGATACCATAGGGTGAAACCAAGCTGCTGTTCTCCAACACATTTTGGCTGTTTAGAGAAGAACATAACCTAATGAGTTATTGTGTGAAAATCTTATCTCATATTTGTTAGTTTTGCCTTTTGTCTTTTTCCTCAGTTGGTCTTTTTGTAGAGAAACGTGGTGAAACTTCTGCGCTGCCAAAGCAGGAGGACAGAGTGACACATGTAGAGTCTGCTCTCGCCAGCGTCATGCAACAGGTACCGAAGAAAATCAGATGCTTTCTGTTGACCTATCAAGTCCATCCAGGTGACTGTCTGACTGGATGTGAACAGTTTGTGTAGAGCAGACCTATGATCAACACTAATGTCAAAAGACAACAAGATAGTTTTCTTTTATTGTATGTCATCTCTCCATGAACCTGCTCCAGTTAAAGATGGTCAAACTCACCAGTCAGTCTCTTCAAGTTTCATCTTGTCCTCCTCCCAGAATGCACTGGTGCAACAGCTCCTAGAGGAGAACCAGTCCTTGAAGAAGCAGCAACAGGGTTTCAAAATGTCCAGATTGAAAGAAGCCACCGTCATTGAAAGAAGCCACCCTCATGTCCAGCACGGCAGGCTGAAGCAGGCAGCGTCCTGCATCGCCCGTCTGAGCAGAGACAAACAGCAGCTGATAGAGATGTGCAACCGCCTCCGTGCCCAGATCACCACTGCTGGGCCACATGGTACAGTAACACACATACATGTACACCATCAAAAAGAGCAGATAGTGATATTAACACCAACATTAAAAGGTACTGCAGCTACTGGGAGTTACTAATCAACATTCACTTAAAAGCTCCATTACTCCATCCAGAGTGAAAGCCAACAGTCCACCATGATTGACAGACAGAACATTTAAGACAGCAAAAGATGCTGAATACATTTATTATTATCAAGAACTGAAGCATGTAAGTAGTTAAAATACTGTAAATATGAGTTAAATCCTACAACATTTTGAACAAGATACAAAATTTGACATTTAACCAGATGGATTTAGTCACTGGACGTTATATTCAGCCATGAAAATCACTCACCTTTCAGCAAAATTCGCCATTTTGAAACCAAAATAGGTGACCTACGTGAATCGTGTAGATCCGATGACAAAAAAATTTTTTGGACATGGAGGTATAACAGAGATTATCAGTGACCTGCGAACATGTGCACGCACCTGAATGAAGACTTGAATTCAATAAAAACATTCACTCTACAAGCGCGAGAGCATGGCAATATTAGCACGAAGGGCCTCGCATCACCAGTTTTTTCTCTGGGAAGGTGGGGGAATACTGCTACCTGATTGGTTTGGTTTGTGAAGCGTACAAGCAGTTCGCTTGTGCAGAAGCTGAAAAGAAGATGCCTCGCCAATTTGGAAAGTGGAATATAGGTAACATTAGTTGCCTGACTGAATTTGGTGAGTGATACTTAATAACACCATGTGTCTAACAGAAACAGTGGAGCCAGAGAAGGAGTCCCCCACAGAGAAACAAGGAGAGCAGCATGACCGACTGTCTGTTCTGGAGCAGCTGCAGTACCAGCTCACCACACAGGTACCTGCTCCAACTCAGCTCCTGAGCTCCAGCTCCTGCCCCTGCCCCTTTTCGATTCCCCTTTATTCATGTTTTTCATCATTATGCTTTGGCACAACAGAACAAAAATAGCTGTCAGTTGCATAATGCATAATTGTTCCTATTTATACCATTCACTCATCAGCCAAATCTGTTCACATCATCACTGTGAGATCTGAGTCATAATTGATAAGCATCAGCCAGTCAGTGATTGAACTATTAAGCTAATGGACAGACAGTACAAAGGAAGATACTTCACAGCTGTACAAGGGAAACGATGAATCATAAACAGTAACTTGAAATGAAATCGATAAATGTCACAGATTTAAAACTTAGCAAAACATCTGAACTAACTGTGTTTTAAACAAACATTCTTTTGTAAACATAAGGTTACGTGAGGAAAATGTTATATATTGGCTGATTCCCCTGCCTCCAATCTATTTACTGTCTGTACTGTGTAATAAACACAGATATGAGCTTCATATCAGTTTCTCCAGGTTAGTTTTTTTATGTATATTAGTACAGTTGTGTTGAAAATAATTTATCATGTTTTTTTGTTATTGTTTTGTGCTGAGTAAACAGGAATTCAGGGGAGAAAGCCAATGAGAAAAGACATATGGTCAGGGAAATCAAATATTGGTAAAATAGTCTGTGAGTGTGGCCAGCAGAGGGGGGAGTAAAAAAAGTGAAGCAGGGGGAAAGAAGCAGCAGGTAACCCAGGTAAGTGGAGAGTGACGATCACTAACAACAGCCACTAAAACTGTGTCTGAAGGAACCTGGTGCTGAGTGTTTGTTTTACCAGCAGAGAGCACAGTTACTCCACTAATGTCCTTGAGTCCACAGGAGCTGCAGTATGCTCTGCGACAGAGGCTCTGCACTGTTTCTGAAGCCTACAACCCAGGTCCTGCCACAAGGGGGACAGCCAACCCTTGGTCACAGGGTCACACAACCACAGACAGGCCTGAGGTAACAGTAGAGCTTCACTAACCGCTGAACATGTTGAATGGATAACTGTGAGCAAAACAGCATCTGAGTTTATACTGAGATTTATGCTGAGAGGTACATATGCGTTTTTTATGTACAAGGGAAATAAACAAAAATAAGTGCAACAATACAAATTTCAACAACCCCACACACAACATCTTTAAATGAGCCCACTCTCCTTTTCTCTTTGTCTTCAGAGCTCCAAGAACAAAGAGAACACTCCTCCGCTCAGCCGGTCACAGAGCTCAGCGGGCTCGGGTCTGCAGCCCCGCACGGGTGTGCCCAGGTCTCTGTTATCATCTGAGGAATCACTGCGATCGCTGAAGGAGCTGTGGGAGAAACTAGACCAGGCACTCAGTCCATCTGTGCTGTCAGAAGGTAACCGCACCAGGATAACCACAGGTTGGCAGAAAGCTGACACTGTTATTTTTCACGTGCCTGAAATGTTTCTGGTATCTCCTGTCAGCTCATAAAAACCTCAAGTTTACACCAGATATGTCAGGGCGGCTTTTGCGCTTCATTCCCTGCGTCTGTCAGCCAAAGATTTAAAATTGTTCCCTACCAGTTTGTGAGCATTTGCTCCGAGTGAGGAAAGTGGGTGACAGCGGGGGGAGAGAAAAGTGAGACAAGTAACAGCTGTCTATCCACAAGTGTGGTGGGTGGATATGTGGACTAAGCATTTTTTCTCATGCATGTTCGACCATGGCGGGGGGGGGGACGCATGGTCCTGCTGGACAGTTTCTGATTTTTACTATCTCAGGTTGGGTTATAGAGACTCTGTGGACTCATCCTTAAACACACCATAAGTCAGCACATCAGTCTGGACTGTAAACAGGGATGTAACAAGTGTGTCAATCAGTAATATCATCACACCAGTGGGCATAGGTCTCTGCGTTAGCCCCTGCAACCCCGTGTGAACACCAGTGCAGAGGCTGGATCATTGAAGGACAGATGGCACGACTGTTGCCCAACATGTGGCTGCAGTCTCTGTGGACTCTTCACAGACCAGTCCCTCAGCTGCCAGATCATGCTGAGACGCAGTGATCAGCATCATATCATCCAATAATTGTGAAACATGATAAATGTGGCACAAGGTTACAGTACACATCTGATAACTGCACACGCAGGGTCAAAAGTGTATCACAGTTATAACAGCAGAGTGAGCCAAGATTAGATAAAGTTCCTCTTGCTTCATTGTGAGCAAGGATGTTTAGAAATGTTAAATCTGAATCTCTGTTTGAATCAAAGACCAGCATGGGTTCATGTGTTAGATTGTTTTATTCGAATCTTTGCAAAAGTTTATAAGAAAATTCTTTATTATGATTAGAAAGCAACCATATAGTTTTAGATTGAGGTCTGCAAACACCAGTGACCTTATTTGACTGTAGCTTTCTTTGAAATCTGATAACGGCGAAATTCAGTTAGCCTGGATGCTTCCTGCCACAGCTCACCATTACTGTAATTTATAGGGCTCCGTTGTCACAACAAATCTTAATATTCCACATTCACATCCTTCTTCTGAGACACAGTTGCTTGAAGTTCCCTCCACAAGTTTAGCATTGCTCAAATTATGTTCAAATTCACCATATGTTTGAGTCTGAGCTGCTCTCATCATCCCATCATTACGCTCAATGGCATGAGGTGTTGGGAGAATCACCTTCTCTCATGATCAAGCAAGAGTGAGATACTGTGAATTTCTTCAGGGCAGTGAGGTAGATGTTCCCCATGTTGAAGAGTCCTCATCAAAGATGCAACAAATATATATGTGGAAGACAAAAGTGTAACAATAGAAACTGTTTTGCACATCTAAATAGATTGTTACCATTGTGATGTCCATTAAACTCCAAATGAGTGAAGTTTCTTTGACTCACAGGAAGAATTTAAAGTAAAAACAGGCCTGTATGTGATTCTGTAGCAGTATATGTGCACCAAACCATAAGCACGTGTAAATGTAATTGTGAATCAAAGTGTCTAAAGTCTAAATTGTGTAAATGCCACTGATGGTCACAGATCTAAGACACGTTTAACATGTTTGAATTGCACCACTCTTGTCTGTGCCCACTGTGTCCCTGTGCGGTACAGGTGAGCTGAGCAGGAGAGGGGAGGCTCAGTCTGGTGGAGCAGGAGTCCAGATGTCTGTGCATGGGGTCAGTGCTCCCAGGCATATCCAGCCTCAAACTGAAGCTCAGCAGAGGATGAACCCATCCAAACCATCATCACACAGCACCAAGACCAGCAGAGCAGGAGCCCCAGGCAAGATGAGTAAGATCAGGAACTACAATGTTAAAGACTGACGCATACACACACACACACACACACACACATACACATATAGAACAATCTGGCAGTGTTCTGGTCATGTCTCACTCATCCTGTGACAATAGTTCAAATCTTCTGTGGCTCTGGAGGAGCTTTGTCATGGCTGATGTCATCGGGTTATCTCAGCCACAGATTTGTAAGAGAAAGCCTACTGCGTCACTGACCAAGGACATGGAGTTTGAAAGGAAAGGTTTAATAAAAACACATTTTTATTGAATGTCTGTATTGAACCTATAATAAGAACTCAGGACATTTCCCCTACTGCTTTGATTTGTTCCATTCATTTATTATCTGCCTCTAGTGAGTGAAGGGCACTCCTAAAGCTAGTACGTGTAGAATATTTACGTAATTATTACCTCCTCTAAATGATTGTGATAACATGAGTACACATAAGAATATGATCACCTAAAGAGAAATGGAGTATAAATCAAGAAACAGTACAAACAACAAAACACAGAGAGTAAAGCTCACAAGTCTGAGTAGTAAGAACTGTAATTAATTAAGCTACAAGCTTTGTTGTGTATAATGCTTCTTTGGAATGTATATACTGTTCAAGACCATTCTGTGTTTTTTATTTTCTTGGAATAACATTTTTTATGTTCTTTCATTTTGGGTCGCGTTTCATTGATTGAACTCATATGTAAATCTGACACTGACTCATGAGGGTGGAGATGCTAATGATGCCCAGAGAGTCACAGAAAGTTCTCAGTGGGGTCTAGACTAGATTTATGGTGCCCGGGCAGCTCAGACCATGAGAAGTATTGTACTGTCACATGTCATCTCCAATCTCTTTCTTTGCTAATTTCCTGTCATCTTTTATGGTAGCACATGGACGACAAAAGCTCTGAGAGAGCACAAACCAAATGTTGGAGACTACACAGTCTGCAGGTCGAGCTCTGAGAGCCCACTGCTCTCATGGACTTTTAAGAGTATAATTAGGTAAAGATGAGGGAGGACAGGATAATGACTGAAACAGATGATCTAAGATTGCCAGGGGGAATTGTTTTATTTCATCTGAGTGAGAATCAGGGAAGTCTGTACCATCTGAGCACAAACTCACCTGATCAGTTTGATCAGAAATCTAATTGGCTTGATATCAGCTCAGGGAGTTCACTGCAATCTGCTACATCTCCATGTTGGATTAGAAAATTAACAAACAGATAAATTCAGACAGACATGCAATTTTCAGATTAAACCAGGAGCAAATGAAGGCAGTCAATACCCAGAATCAAAATCAAGAACCAAGCCACAGCCAGCCAAGCTACAATCAAGATGGCTGGATGAGCTGTTGCATTGTCCCAACTGTCTGATCTGAAATGTATGAATTTCCTCTCTGAAGCAACAAGAGCTGATTAAACCTGCCAAATGAAAAGTACAGTAGAGAGGACACAAAGCTAGGTCTAATGTTACAGGAAAGACAGTGGTTGAGAGGTGGAGTATGATTATGCAACAGACAAAACTACTAAATAAGAATGAGCACAGAGTCGACTCACACTGCCAGTCTGGGGATAAAACAACTGACTTTATGAATTTTTTGGAGTAGTTTGGAGTGTTTTTCATCCAAATGTCCAGACTCAAGTCACTTGTAATTTGATATGGCAAAATAAACATCAGCACATGAGGAAGAGTGGCATGGTAAAACCTGTGAGGATGGTGGTGTGAGTGTAATTTTAGTGGTTTATTGTCCCAGTGTGGCCTTGACCTTTTACCACAAAGATTTTGATTGGAGCTCATCACCAGTTAACCTCTCAGCTTCTCATTAGAAGTCTCTCCCTACTGGAAATTCAGATCTCCGTATAAACATAACTTCACACCACATAACACACCAGTATGGAACAAGGAATACAGGATGTCTGTAGCATAGAGGGAGGGGCACAGGCCATTTCTCCAAACCACACAGTTTCTCTTTGATCATTGGTTAGAGAAGACATTTACTCAGATTTTGTCAGGGCAGTTTGGCAAAGAAAGAGGTGACCTTTTGGAAATAAATTGATTAACATAGTTTTAAAAACCTTCTGTTGTGTTATGTGATGTGACCAATGAGACCAGTGAGAAAGAATTTGGAGATAGCGATGTTAAGAAAATCAGGTAAGGCAGGAAAAGCTGTTTCATTTCTACTTCCTTCTAAGGTAAAAGAAGTGAACTTCAAATTTTAAATGAGATTTACCCCATTAAAATTTATTTCTGGAGTGAGCTGTTACCCTTCACCATGAAGACACTTGTGTGTGTACTGGTGTTACTGTTTAAAACTGGACTTTGTTCCAGTTTTTATAGGGGAAGTTTCTTTATTGATACACACTTTCTAAAGACTTGAGCCAGTCTGAACCAAAGGAAGAATGTGTTGAAACTCCTGAAGCACGGAAACTTGTTCAACACAGCTCTCTCACTGTTTTCATCACTAGACTTGTTCGCTTCATGACTTCCTGAGCCTCGGGTCAGAGAGGCAACATCCCACAGTGTGGGATGCAGATTGAGATGGGTTCGTTGAAATGTTGGCAGCAGCGGTGGCAGCATATTTTGCATGAGCAGCTGGCATGCAGCAACAGAATGAGCTCAACGCTGACATCTTCAATACACCACTATGATTAAAAGCACGGGCTAATTACGTGTTGCAGTGAAAGAAGAGTGTCGTGTGAACAACCAGTTTATGTGATTTTGCATGTCAGCAGTGAAATGAATTTCAATGAAACGGCATAGATCATGCAACAAATATCTATGAAAAGTCAGGCCTTTAAAATGAATTTCCCTTATACAATTATGTGCCTTATTTTATTAATGTGATCTAAGAAATTAATATATTTTCAACATGGTTTCATTTACTTTTATTAAAAACTGGTTCTACTGCACAAATTTGAGTTTTATTAAAGAAAATGGCTTGTGAAATTAATAGCAAATAATATGCACTGTGAGATTTATTTTTTTCAACGATGTAAGTCATTTCTATGAAGTAACGATCTCAGTCAGACTGAAGCACTGCACTTGGTGCCCATGACAGGGTTGTCAAACAGTCTATAAATAAAGCTATTTGATTTCACATACTGTCTGCTGCAGTTATCGATCACAGGGTCACTGTGTGCTTTTTACCTCCTGTTATCACTGCTCTGCCACAGTAGGTCAGCGGCATTAAGAAAACCCCTGTGTTTTCTTAGCACATCATGCTATGTGAAATGATGAACTCCAGTAACCTCAAGAAGTCAGACGAGCGTTCCTGGCGACGTCATCACCGGGGCCCCGCCCTTTAATCACCCTATCTCGCAACGGCACCCTCCCGCCCCTCTGATTGGATTACACCTCACACCCCCGCCCCGCGATTGGCTGGTTCGCATGCTATCCAGGATGTTCGGATGTGTGTACCCACGTGTCTGAAACCGGTTTACATTGACTGTAAAGCTAAGTGCTAAACATTAGCTGTGTGGTCCACGGGCTGCTGCTGGAGGATGTGGGGAAGTCCAAGTCCAAGTCCTGATGCGCGTCTGTGTTGAAGACCTTAAAATATCTCAATGCAGCTGCTGATGAATGTCAATCAAAGACATAACCACCACATTTCACATTATCAGTCATAAATAAGTATTCATCACAGGACTGGACACAGAGGAAAAAAAACTTTATTAACAGTACAAAATACAATGGCATTGATGCTAATGCTGCTACTGTAGTGCTCCGTCCATCCAAGCATGCGACCTAGCGATAATACACCTGGGCGGAAGTATACTAACTCACACGCACCTGCACATGGGCACTCAGTGCGTGTCTGGGTAATTATAAAGACAGACAAGGTCGCCTGTAGAGCCGGGAACTTAATTCGTCGTTACATTTCCTAACTAGCTACACCTACTTCAAGCTAAACAGACTGTGTATGTGCAAACCACGCTTTATTTTTCCATCTTTAAGCGAAATAGCCACTTTTACTATGAATGAGTCGTCTGATGCTGCGGCCGTCGGTGTGGTCGTCCCGCGGGGCGGAGCAGTGATGGAGGGGCCGATGTGGAAGAGGAGAGTCGGTTTTGAACTCCAGTAACCTCATCTCTACATAAATTTTTTTTCTCTCTCCGTGACTACGGGGGCGTTCAACGAATTACTCCATCACTGGCTGGATCCGAGAGCCCTGCCTCTTTTCTCATTGGACTGCGCGGCCAAGCCAAGCTGTCAGCCCATGTGGCGTGGCCAGACAGAATGTGAGACATTTAAATTCATCAGAGAAAAGATTCACTGGAGCACCGAGCCCGACGTTACCGACCTTACAGCGTTACAGCCTGTCCTTCCTCCACTCGCGCTCACAGTGAGAGGAGCTCGAACCGTGGACCACCGCGGAGCAGCCGACGGAGATAACGGAGAGACTACATGTCCTACAGACGCTGACGTTTTTCACCAAGCGGCTCGAGTTTGTGATTTGTTTTTATTCCTGGCACGTCAAACACAGGTGAGCGGGCTAACGGTTATTAGCTTCACGTCGTCGCTGCCATCATGTGAGACTGTGTGTCTTCACTGAGGAGACAGGAAGGGTTTTGTGAACTTTAGCGCCGCTCATGTTGTTGCTACAGCTAACCGCCTACTGTTAACACCGGGCTGTGACGGTGTTATATTAAAAACAGAAACCCCTCCTTTTAGTTAATGCAGTGACTAGACGTTTTCTTTATTAAGCTAACTTCTACATGACGCTTCCTCTCGGCGCGAGCCTCGTCTCACCACGCAGGTCTTATCTCTTTTAACTGCGAACTTTAAGAATTGATTCACATTGTTTTTGTGCTTTCTCATGGTGGAGACAATAGATGCTGTTGCATCGCATTTAAGCCCAAATTGATAATTATTCTGCAGCAGTTGCTTATACTTGAAATATTATGTGATAAAATGGCCTCGGTATGTTGCCAAAAAAAAACAACAAAGAAAGAGCATAGACTGGTGTATTTGCCTCAGACTTTGATGCACTCCAACGACAACTCTTTCTATTATAACTGCTAGTATGGATACTACATAATATAATAATTAATTTAACAGCCTGTCTGGACAGGGTGTATCCATGATGCTACTGCTGCTGTCAGGCCAGGCGGGTTTGAAGTAGCTGTTGCTGCTCGTCTCCATTGTTTTATTCATCAGCCACAGTGTCTGGACATTTGCCCTCATTTTAGGGTTGAGCATGAATTAAAATAATCCCCTCACTCCCATATGTAACTGTAGCACTGTGTAGTAGCTGTGTTTGGCTGGAGTAAATACTAAGTGGTCTGTTATTGTTGTTGTTGTAATACTGAGGGTGTTGCTGGCAGACTCTGCCCTGGTAGATGCTAATAATAAGCCATGATTAACAGCCAGAGGACAGGCTTGTGCCCAGCAGGACGGCCTGCAGGTCACCCAGGTCACCTGCCAGCCTGGGTCACACCTGCAGAGTGAATGGCAGACCTGTTGGATCCAGATAAAATTAAAGTTCCGTCTCGTGCAGTGACTGGTACAAAAGCCTCCGGCTGCAACGTGTCTGAGTTGAACCTGATGACATGATCCCAAACATCATTTTTGCCCATCACAAAATACAGTGTTGAATCAAAACAGTAGAAACAAGACACTGGTAATGAGCCTATTCTATCATGTCTTCTCATGCCTGGTTTTCTCTCAAGTTTTAACCTTGCATTGAGACTGTAAATGGGCACCGGTTGGAAACGTATGTTCCACTTTAATTAAGTGGTGCCAACAGTGCTGTATAACAACAAGTTTGTCTTCTTTACTTAGCAGAGGAGGATTCCTTCCAGTTGCCTGCAGAGTAATGATGGAGTTTGGTATTTGTCACCATTGTGTTTGCACCTTCACGTTCCTTGCGTCACTGCTACGTGACAAGTCAGGTCTTGTTGTGATGTGCTGTTGGAAGCACACTAATATCTACAATGTTCGAGGCTGATGGGAATCAACACAGTCATCCTCGCTGAATGTGCTTTGGATTGACTGCGGGGTTTATAGATTGCTGAGTAACTGCACTGAATGTGTGTATGTTGACCAGGCATAGTGTCCTAATGCCTGGGGTCATGTGCAGGGTGTTAGTGTGATCAGGGTTAGGCGAGGCTAGGTATTGTACTGAAGGTGCTACACTAGGTTTAATCCCATGCCATTGAATCATACAACCCAAATCCTTTCAGCAGCTACAGGAGGGACGGGGACATGTTGTCATACTGTCACTGTCCTGCCTCCACCCTGGCTCATGCTCTGCTTATGAATGTATTTGTCTACTTTGTGTTAGCTCAAGCATATGCATTCAGGTTTTACAAGTGGATTTTCATATCAGAAACAAGACAGCTGATTTCCCTTTC
>OMNW01034568.1:62134-77048 GCA_900303245.1 Selene dorsalis | reverse complement strand
GCACACTTTGCTGACTGTGATAGTTTGAGCAACTCAGCTCCGTTCATTTCCCTGTCAACACTCACTAGTCATTGTTAGAAACAGATAGGGAAGACAGACAACTAGCAAACAGCTGGAGAAGAGTGGGGAGTGCAGTATTTTGCTGTCTGGCTGTCTGTGCTGAAGTCACTACCACTGGAGAAGTTTGTGTCAAACTTGATCTCTTGAGAGAGTTTTCTACTCGGTCTCATGGTGTGTTAGACCATGAGTTAAACTTACCAAATTCACTTTAGGTCCCTGCTGCTTGGTACCTGCTGGACAGTGTACCCATAACTATTCAGACCTAAGTGTAGTGGCTGCGTGATATCCCCTCTTTCTCCCTGACTTTCATGTCTGTGTCTCGAGTGTGGCCAGAAACTAACTTACACATTAGTCATTAATTGTTATCGAGGTAGGTCGAAATAAATGTTATGTAAATTTAAGTCCAAAAATGTTCAAGCTAGGCAAGGACTAGAAAAGTGTGCATTCCAGTGTCAACATTACTTGACAGTAAGGAGCAGTGATCACAATTTTATTCCTCAGATGAAAAAAAAAACAACAACAAAAAAAACTTTTTATAGCTCACCTGTTAGCAAAGACAAACATGGGGAAATTGGTCTACCAATTCCATATCTGCTGTTTATCAGCTGAATGCTGCTGACTTTGTCTTGTGTTTATTACTGGTGTTTTTCACCATCCTGCTGAAATTACATTATATTGTATAGTTTCAGAGTTGCATAGAAACACTCTGCCTGGCTAATACTGGCTGATATTAGTTTTTCACAGATATATTGATATTGACATATAGTGTTGTGCCGTATTACGATATATATCGTAGTGCGATATAAAAATGTGTACCGTAGGATATAACCCTCTATTGTTTATATCATCATTTTAACGTGTGGGGTACAGGGTTAGCTCTGTTGCAGTTAACTCTAACATTACTATGGGTCGCAGGACATGTTTGTTCCAGTGATACAAGTCAGAAGGATGTGGGACATTGAATCATCGCTGGACGCTACGAGTGACAGGCAAACAGCCAATCACTGAACAGCTGTGTAGTTTGGTTGCAGCACCAACACCATGTGTGTTTGTTGACAACAGAACAGCGTGTAGTGAGAACATGAGGCTGAAGGAGAGGAGATTATAAACTATAAAGGACACGTTAGCTCGTCGGTATGGTAACGGTACCAGGTGACTGTTACTGTGAGTCTGACTCGTGAGCTGGTGACGGTGAGAAATTAAGTGGTGGTGGCCGCCACCAAATTCTCTATGCAGGAAAAACCCTGTATGTATATATTTTTATCAGGATATAAAATTTTGTCCATATCACACAGCACTTTTGACATATAGGCTGTGTAACAAGAAAGTAATAGTAATATTAAATGCAAAGATATGTCTTAGATCATTTTGAAACAGTGTCTCTATTAAATCTAGTTTGCCCACTTTAGAGCCCTGACTGAGTTCATACTTTAACTGCAGCAGCATAAATCCTTGATAACCAAATTAAAGTAACCTCATCATGAATATTTCTTCATGAAATGCAGTATTGATACCATACCGACCCCCCTGCAGTACCTCTGCGGACCCCCTGTTGAAGACCTCTGGATTGGGGTATAATCAAACATAAAATCAAATAAAGCTGCTATATAACCAAAACAATGAGCTGAAAGAAGATGAAGAAGAAAAACATTTGATTAGTACTTTTGCATGTGGAATATAAATTGAACAGGTAGGGCCCTGACATGGCACACTCCACATTAATTTGAAATGTTCACGTTTAATTGTTATTTGATTGAATCCATTTAACACCAGAAGCGATGCTACATCTGGCGGTAGGCATTTCCTGCGTTTCACCTGTCTCATGAAAAGTGGCTCTGTTAAGTCGGTGAGTTGAGTCCATTTCTCCCCAGGAAGAGGAAATTGTAATGTTTTCAGCTGAAGTATAAATTATCATCTTGTGCTTCTAATCAGCCCCTATGCTCTCTCCTTCTGAATTTGTACCAGCAAATTGAACAGCTGGAGAAAAAATGATGGCAAATGAGAAATGATTTTGTGTTGGGCGCCGCTTCTGAGTTCCTGCTCTTTTTCAGGTGTCCAGAATATCCTGCCGATGAAATGTAATTCAGGAAGTGTTATGACTCACTGTCAGCCCTAAGGCTTACGCTATTATGGTTCCCAAGTGAAAAACTACTCTCACTCTGTTATTCTGCCCCTGAACAATATGCATAATACCCACAGTAAGCCATTTCATTAATTCTGAATTGTTTT
This sequence comes from Selene dorsalis, assembly GCA_900303245.1. Lineage (NCBI taxonomy): Eukaryota > Metazoa > Chordata > Actinopteri > Carangiformes > Carangidae > Selene > Selene dorsalis. The sequence continues at coordinate 74,759 of OMNW01034568.1, read as the reverse complement.
TGGAATAGAACAGTATCGCTTGGAGAGCCTTACCAAAGCAAATAGGATATGTTGTTATTAAATTCTATTGCATATAAAGCATTACCACAGGTGAAACTGTTAAGATTTATGAGGGTAAGCTGCTGCATGTTCAAGAAAACAAATCTGACAAATTCAATCCTAATTCTGATTGCCTCTTTCTTCTTTTTTTTTTTTCAGCTGTGCGTCTGTTCAAATGACAGCTCGATTAGTTCACATTGCAATATCTTTACCCCAGCACAAAGAATTCCTCTAATCTCTCAACAATATTTACCCAAACTCTGCCTCCTTTGGTCTGATATTCCACTCACACCTCTCCATCCGGGAGATTAAAGACCCAAATATATCCCCATTGCAATATTGATCCTATCGATCATGCCTTAGAGTCCAACAGCCAATAAGAAAAGGGGAAGCGTTCCAGAGGGCCTTCCCACTAACTTTATTCGTACGAAAAAAAAAAAAGAAAAAGAAAACTATTCAGGTCCATTTTTCTGGATCAAGTTGAAAGACAGGAGAAAACACCAGGGAGATCTGTAAAGGGACTTAGAGTTTCCTTTGAGGTTTTTATAAACCATAAAGCATGTAGCTGAATCCTCTTATGTCTGCACTGAGTGGCAGAATCTTGCAGTATCAATCAAAATAATGAATCTGTATTAAATCCCGATGTCCCTCTTGCTGACATCCATTTTCAAAAATACATATCCCTCTGTCAGAAAATCGCAGGGAAAGGAAGTGAAAAGGAGGGGGAGTGTGGAGACTGTAAAAACGAGTGGTGTGGGTAAATGTGGGGGGGGGCACTGGTCAGTTGATTATTGTCAGATGTTAGCAGTAGATGTAGTGTATACTGTATATGAATATATATGAACTCTACCATCAATCAATGGGACAAGTCAGATGAGAATCAAGTGAGTGGTTACCTCTCCCCCAGTACAGTGACTCTCTGCATCGGGTTATTCATCCACCTCTATTCATTTATTGCTCTGCTACGTTTCTTTAGTGCTTCTGTATCCTCAAACAATAGTTGTGGTTGTTTTGTTAGCTGCTCATGACATTCTGTGTATTTTATATTTATTTTTGTGATCTGTCCATTTTACACTAAGTGAAACAGTGTAGTTGTTGTTGCTTATTTACATATACACATCTAAACTTCTTGAATTTTCACTATAATATTACCCTGGATAGTAAATCACCTCTGACAGTTTCAGGCTCGTACATTTTATCTAGAAGTTGGTACAGTGCATTTTAAAGTTTTTTTTTTGTTTGTTTGTTTTTTTCTAAATTCTGTTCTCACTCTGGGATCAACATCTGTATGATATTGAGGGTTTGGACTTTTTTTTTTGTACATTTAGACCCGAGAAGAGATTTATATCTAACGGCAAAACCATGTGAAATTGTGTGTGTGTATACAGAGATACCTGGGAACATAGTTGGAACATAGGTTTTCCTAAGCTAATAAAAATTTAACACAATTTGAAGTACAGTGGTAAACATCCAAATAAACATCCAGTATCTAACTTCTCTAGGAAGTAGTCAGCTTCATATGGAGTGGATCACTGGAATCCACTGAAGGTAAAGTTGCTGAAATCAAGTGTTCTCAAACCTTGAGGGAGAAATTGATTTTTCTTTCTTAAAAAACTGAAACTTAAATTACATTTCTGTGTGGAAACAATGGATAGGGGTTTTCTGGTGACAGTACATCAACTGAAATGTTTTGTTGCACATCATTTTACAATATTTCCTTTGTGGATTTGCCCAATTTAGCTAGGAGCCACTACTTTGACTACATGAGACTAACCCAGTCCTCTGAAGAGTTGTCAGCTCTTCTTTGAAAGTAGGTAGTGTTCTTGAACCGCACCACATTGAAAATTATCTTTTTCAACCATTTATTCAGTAAAAATATGAAAAGATGTAATATTCCCATGTGGAAAAGGTAAGTGTGCCCTGAGATGCTGGCCTTAAAAGAAAGTATTGTTCCATTTAGCAGAAGGGACTTACAGATGTTTGCGTAATGGCTACCAGTCTCTGAAGTTCTGAAGTTCTTGATCTCTCTCCGAAAACTTTCACTTTTAAGATGTGTGTGGCTGTATCATTTGACATTTTAAATTTTTTTTAACAGAATAGGTCTCATGTCCACTATTAAGTGCCACATCCTGATTTACCAAGCTGAAATTTCACATTCTATAAAATAAAAGTTAAATTTCAAGTATTAAACTAAATATTTTTAGAGCTTAGTAATTAGCTGTATCTCACAAATGATAGTATGCATCAATGTCTGATTGATGTTTTCATTTTTGGATCAATGCTATTGACTTGTTGATCATTGAATCGGTGTATCACTTCAGATCTATGTATTGTTACACCCCTAGTTTTGACAAGGCCACTTCACAGAATTTGTGAGTGTGCTTGGGATTATTATCTAAAGGTTCACTGCTGTTTCACATTCAACTTTGGGACAGATGGCCTCACATTATCTTCAATCGGGCTTTAATATGATGCAGAATCCATAGTATTATCACTGACAGCGGGTGGCCCAGTACCTGAGGCATGTGACGCAAACTCAAGCCTTAACATCTCCAGCCCCATGGTACTCACTTGAGGTTCTTCTGGTGGAAAGCTGTTTTCAATGAGTGCCACACATGTCTGCACTTACAACAGTTCATCTATGTTCAGAGCACATACTTACAAAAGCCTGGTCTACATGTTCACGGGCAAACTGTAGTCTTGAACTAATCTTTTTTTTTTTTCCTAGCTGCCTCCCATTCAGTTCAAGCTTGTGCAGTGTCTTTCTAATTGTTGCACCTTGACACAAAGAGTTGCAAATGTTTGCTGTTACCAGTATCCTGTTTAACATTTGAGGTATTTGCATCAAAGACCACAGCTGTTTCAAATTTCTGATTTTCCTTACAGTGAAAGAATTGATCCCAAACAACCTGGAGGACCTTTAAGATTCTCCTTGCCTTATTTTCATCTTTTTGTTCAGTGGTCATACTTTTTGTCTCCTTTTGCTGTCTTGGTTTTATCTTGTGAATATGTCTGAAATAGTGGTCACTCACCTGTGATGTCCCAGTGCAAAATATGTCATAACACTTGGTCAATCCACAGATCGGGCTGGTCAGCTCATACAAATCAGCAGTTCAGTCAATAACCGATGGAGCTGGTGGTCCACTGCAGTGTGGTAGCATTAATGTTGCTGAGTGAACTTCTGACTCACAACTCAGCTAACTAACAACTTGGCATACTGAGCATGTGGTGGCTAATCAGAGGACACAGGGAGATCTGCGGCGGACTGGGTGGGTGTTTGGTTGCAAGGATGAGGGCGATAGCGGGCGGGATGTAGAGGGGGGGGTGGAGGGAAAGAGATTGATAGTGTTGCGTAGTGATCGGCCCGGAGGAGCCGGCCGTACGGCCCACTGTGGGTCTGTGTTAGGTTCAGCCATGCAGCTGCATCCACTTGCTTAATGTGTTTGTGTCTTCTTCATTGTTGAAATACTGAGGCTGTCAACAGCAGACTGTTGCTGACCTGCTTTATATTCATTTGTTAAAAATTCAAGCAAAGAGAAGCTCAGACGCAGCTGCTTCAAATTCCAAATATTGTGCATCCAGCAGCAGTGAATCTTAAAAAAAAAAAGGCGCTATTCAGAAGACGACAAAATAATGTTGCATAACTTTGTTTTCTGTGAGTTTCATCTGATATTTGATTGTGCTAATTAAGATACTCAAAATTAGTGTGATTAGCTCAGATCTTCATGGTGTTCTGACAGAAAGACAAAGACAACTGTAGATTTAGATTCTGTGATGGTAGAAAATACTTTTTCAGGATGCTTCTGAGACAGTGATGGAAAAAAAAAAGTTTGTTCGTAGCCCCAGCTTTTCATAGTTTTACTTTCAACAGCTGCACACTTGAAATTGCTCACAGAGCAGAAGCAAGACAGTGTGTGTTTACCTTCGCTGTCAATATGGAGGAGTTCAGGTCACCTGCCTTTAAATTCTCCAGTGGCTGGATTTTCCTGCACCAGCTCCTCTCTTTTTTTTTTAAGTCTTCTCTCTCGCATTTGATGCACTTCAGACTTTCATCTGTGTCAGTGAACGGGTGTGAAGGACAACCTGTTTTGCTCTACATTTTTGGCATTCGTCACCGGTTTTGTCTTTCAAAGCGTTTACAGTAACTTCAGCGCTGCCAGTGTTTCACATCTTTGTCCTGCAATTAGCGATTTCATATCTCAGGCTAATCATTCAGCCATAGTGGCAGATGGCTCTTGCGAACAGGGATGTTATTTGATAAGTGCCCCTTCTACCTCATCTGTTTGGTAATTTTGTGGGTATGCCATAGACTGGAAAATCTCCTCAGCTAGCTTCTCTACAACGTCAGACTTTAGCCCTGAAGGAGTCTTCAGTCAATTGCCAGTTTCTATGATGGTCTCATTTTCATGCTGAAGCAGCACCTCTATGGAAAGAGGGGAATAGTGAATTCACCTAGACATGTGCATGCTCCAAGCTCGCAGTCTTAAAGTGGCAGAATGATGAAGGTATCTGAGCCTTATGAGGACAATGAGGACACACTGAGGTGTTTGAATAGTTACTAGACTTTAGGACAGGGGTGGGGAACCATGTGCCATGGAGAGCCATGTGTATGCAGGTTTTCCTTCCATCCAAAGACTTCAACATGTGATTTCACTGATTTACACACCTCTGTGGCTGAAGGTGTGTTCATCAGTGAAATCACCTGTTGAAGTCTTTGTTGATCAATGAAATCACCTGTGTTATTTTACCTTCAGAACCTTCCTGTTTTTTTAACTCTTTATTCATAGATCATTTTCATCCTTTAGTACAAAACAAAAGACAAATACAAGAACATTGAACAATTACCCATATTCAAGGTCCGGGGTTGATCAACAAATCCAAAAGATAAAGTATCATATCCAGTATGTGCATACAGTCTCACTCATTGACCAAGTAGGCTTGCCATTTCTGCCACTGTTTTTCACCTAGATCTTTTTGGAGTCTGACTGAGTAAGTCATTTGCTCTAATACATGTAGTTGTTTTACAATATTAAGGAAAGAGTCTGACTTCTGCTTCAGAGTTATAAAAAAACGAATTAAACATTTCCAACAAAAGTCTCTCCAGGTCCAGGAATTGGTGGAGGATGACTGTGTTTTCCAGGCAGTTAACCACGTGTCCTCTGTTATTACAGTGTTTAATGCTTTTACCCATCGTTGTTTTATGTAGTCCGTTGAATCCTTCTTCAAAGAAGTGATGCTGTGGTATAACTTGCTTATAAGTCCTCTAATATTCCTTCAGAACCCATTTTGTGGAAGAGGTCAATTTTGTGAATTTCAGAATGAACTCTTTGGGATTACAAATTATGCTTTTTTTTTTCTTTCAAAATCATTCCCATACAAAGTCAATAACTCTTTGAAGTCACTGTGGTAACCTGTTTTCCTTGAAAATCAAATCATTTTTTTTTTAAATATGTGAAAAACACTTCATTTCCTCTGATAAGAAAATGATCAACAGTGTCAAACTGCTGTAAAAACCTACAATGTTAGAAAGTATTAAACAAACAAACAAAAAACCTAGGAACACTGCCGCACTCACTTTAGGGGCATCAACATTGATTAAAAGCTTTACATTGTTATGCAAATGAGAGGGAATCTCTTAGTAATATCCCAGTAGTTTGCTCAAAGGATGTCAACACATGCTAATTTAATTGTCTTGTTATTAGCAATTACTGTTGTATAGACAAAGCAAGGACACAAAATCTATCAAGCTGGAAATGCAGCTCAGACCAGTCGTTGTGTGCAGGCAGCCTCACTCTAATGGATACCTGGGAGAACCTAGGAATGAACCCATCTATGACTCTCTGATGATGATGATGATTATTATATCACGTACGCATAGAAGCTTAGTAAGGGTGCAAGATTCAAAAAATCTATAGAGTGATGTAATTTTATATTTTATATGACTGTGTGTATTTCATCGGTGTGTGATGGTCAGAGGTGTGGTGCTGTTTAAGTACTGGAGCACAGTTGTGACATCCACACACGCAGTAAGTTGTGGCTCATTTTGAAGCTTCATTTTGTAGAAGAATATGACAACTGCTTGTAAAGTGGCAAATTTACATTCATCAGTCAACTGTGACCAAATCTTCAAATGTTGGACTAACTTGAACAATTTTACCATGGTAAGTAAATTACACAGCATCAGGCATCCAGCTATGTAATATTAGAGGAAATTCAGTAGGTTGTAATTAGTGTCACATTAAGCGGCAAAGCGGGATGAATGTGTTTGAATTATTTCATTTACTTGTGCTGAGCAAATGAAGCTGCATCCGAAAATCCATACTGAGAGGTCAAGCTCATCTAATCAGCTGCATTTAAAAGTTAAGCTAGCTTTCACTTCCAGCAGCACTGTAGAGGCAGCATAGGCTGTCCACATTTAACATGACAACTTTATTGTGCCTCTTCATTAATCATTCATTTGAAATGTCAGTGGAATGTTTGCTTCTGTGTTTATTCCATGCAAGATTCAGACTTGGGAAACAATCACCCCCCCCACCCCCCATATTGCAAAGGTGTATCTGTACATCCTTTTCTCGTGGTTGTGGTATTACAGTGATGCCTTTATAGAAAATGTAAAATTTGCTAAAACACCTGCACTATGGGACAGACTTATTAGATTTTGGTGGCTAAACCTCAAAATCATGGTGACCTCCAAAAAAATGATTTTGGCTTATCGCAATATCTCAAACTATTATGACTGATTAGATCTTGGTGGTCAAGGTCAGTCTGACTGCTATCAAGACTTTTAGAGAGGAACTATGCAGGATTTTTATCTTAAGTAAGCTACATTTTTACCTTAATTAAACAGCTTCAAAGTATTTGTGATGGTTTAATAAATGACTTGTAACTTGTTACATGGAGGCTCTCTGTCTTCCACCTGCTGTCTCTTGGCTGAAAACCAACCTTGTAAGATCAGAGCCTCCACCCCAGTGTCCCAGCTCTCGTCTCTGTGCACTGCAACATAAACGTTGATCATAACCCATAATCTCTTGTTTATGATGGATAAAACTACACAAATATACACATGGTAATGTTGTATATGATAAATAATGTTATCCACCGCTCTTTTGATTGCTTTCTCACCGGCTTCATTGAAAACAAATGCACATGGCCAGAAGGAGGGTCAGCAAGGCAGACAACTGTGAGAAGCCCACATGCTTTAGTCATGACTGGATCTTCAGTTTACGTAACTATATGTTTATAATAAACCTACTATACATATAATATCGGGTTGTTTTCTTCTTCTCATGGATACAAAATTCAAGATGTGTCCAAATTATTCCCCTCAAAGTTGGGGCAGGTTGAATTTTCCTTTCTAATCCATTGGTCTGTCTGCACTTTCTTCTTGTTTGTGGTAAGGCGTGTACCACATGTAGGACTGATGAGCTACACTGGTGTCTAGGACTGAAAAATATCAATTTTTTTTTTTTTGTAATTTTTTACAATTTCATGAATAGATTTTGAATTTATGGTGATAGAATTGTAAAGCTGATGTGCACTTATCTATTTGCACACCTTTAAGCTTCAATTCTCTGAAGTCTTATTGTCTGCTAAAAACCATGGGAAGTCCTTCTGACTTTTAGTAAAAGTCTGTGATGTTCTGGGGTTGAAATGATGGAATAAGAAATCTAGTATATATCAGGGCAGCCCAGTGGTTCACATGGTGAAACACATGCTATTTGCGCTTTCGCTCAGCACTGGTGTGCATCTCACTTTAGTCCTTGCTGCGGCGACCTGGGTTAGAGGGCAATCTGTCACCCTTTGTTGCGTGTCATCCTCTCCCACTCCCTCTCTTCCCAGTCTTCCTGTCTTTCTCTCACTCTGATTAAAATAAAAGCAAAAACCTGAAATATTAACTTCAAAAAGAACCTTGACTCTGACCTTGGTCTTTTTTTATAACACCAAAATAACAGCTCAGTCTTTGTTTTTAATTGATGTGTTTGGTGATTTTATCAAATGCAATCACAGTTATAAAATCAGGATGAGGACCACGGGTGATCCACACACTTGTTTCTGAACTTGTCATTATTTATTAGGCCCTTTGAATGTGAACAGACTTTCCACATGTACTTCTATAGGCATTATGGCTCATCAATACATAGCTTCACTTTACCTTTGGCTAAGAAGCATCACCTTAATTCCTTTTTCGTCTCAGCTCTCTCTGTCTTGTGACATGACAAACCTTTGGGATAAGAATATTACGAATAACCTCTATACAGATAAGTAGAATCATTTTATTTTTAGACATTCACTGACCAGCTGAACGGTGCTCTTCGCTTGAACCTACAATTTCCAGTTAAATATGTGTGTGAAGTCATAAAGGCTGAACCTTTCATGTGAGAAGGTCAGCAGAGGTTCTCGGTCTCAATGACTACATCATCTCTCACCACTTGTGAGAGTCTGCACCTAGGTGCTTTATCACACAAAAGAGCCATTATAGCTGCTGTTGTAAACAGCGTAGTGTCTCTCTGGGATTATTATTTTTTACTTGTCTTCCTATTTGACATGTGACACCTATCTTCACCTTCTCACCTTGTGTCAACCTCTTCTCACCTCATAGCTTATACTCCGTGTCATCTCTTTAACCACCCCCGCCCGCTTGCCAGCAGCCACAGATGCTCATCTCTATCTCTCACTTCCTTGTGTGTGATGCTGCAGAACTACTCCTCTCAAACCTGCATTTTTTAACAAGGCTGATTCTTATCCTGCATCTCAGCAATGACAGCTCCACCCCTGTGCCAACAGTGCGGGGATAAATCATCCTCTACAGCACCATATCATTTGCTTTGGGCTTCACAGAATCGTCCTCTATGTAAAGTAGACAACTGTCATCACAGATGGATCTCTGCTATAACCATAACTATTCCATTTAGTGCATAAAAGTCATTCATAAGCGAGGATTCATATTGCATTAATCTGGCCTTCTAGCTTGGACTGGGTTAGGTTGATTTGATAATGGGCTGTTACTTTTTTTGTTTTAGCTATAACAAAATGCATTGGCCACTGTTTGCAGTGAGGCTACAAATCTGATGATAATTCCATTTTAATCTCAGGATGAAGGCTGCTGGTGACTGCAGATGTTCACAATCAAGTCTAATCACTGCAGTTTCATAAATATAAAAATGACGATTATGTTTGGCAGCGAGTAAAAAAAGCCATAACAAAACACTGGCTGCAATATACATCTGCATCTTCTAGGACAGATGATTTTGTCCTTAAAGGAGAATTGAAAAACATTTTTCCCCGGTGATTTTTTCTCCATTTCGCATATATATATCATGGCGCTAACTGAAGTGTTAAAAATGAAAACAAACCAATTACTTCAGTCATAACTCTGACCCAAACCCTGACCTGTAAGGTAGAACTGACTTCATAATATTAGCGTACAAAATAAACATGCTGTAGCTGGTGACGGGCAGACAGTCATAACAGACAAACAAATCAAAACAGATAGATGTTCAAAAGAAGTAAAGGTAGACAAGAACAAAGGCTCCAACACTAATGCAACATTCAGACAAAGACTGCTGCCGCCGCACACTGTATATATACACTCTGGCTAATGAGGACGTTTTCAGGCAACAACAGGATCAGTCGATTCCAACAGGGGTGACTGGCAGGATGACTGAGTCTGGAGGAATGGGAGATGGGTATTGAGCATTAAAAGCACAGTGATGGTGTGACTGAGGGTAGGAGCAGAGAGGGAAGAGGTTACCATGATATAAATTCAAGTGGACTCTAATCTGGTATTGGATTTCACTGAAGTTTGGGGAAAAGGCAGTTGGAGGTTTGACACTGTATTTCCCTTACATATGTGAGGAAAAAGTCAGTTTTCTGCAAATTCCTGTTTGCTTAAGTTATTAATGTATTCAGATGAGTGATTCGTGACACACAGGTTACCAAACTAACCAGATTGAAGGCTTTAAGGCTAATAGGAAAATTCAGTCATTGTGATTAGGAGTTTCTACATAAATAGGGTTCAGATTATTTTAAATTGTAATTAGAACTGGGATTTTTCTGCCTTGACACTCTTCACACAACCAGCTGAGCCTTGATGAGGTGAACACTTTCAAGGCGTCAACAGGAGTCTTTATTCTCCTGTTTCCAATTTTCATCCACTTAATTTCTAAGAATGTGGTGTTTTTTCGTTCTTTTTCTTACTCCTAAATAACAATGTGTGAAAGTAGCTTCACATTTGTGGTGTTGAGCAGCATTCTAACCAGTTAAAATCACATTGACGGATAATATCCGTAGTTTCATGTTAATTCCTAGAGTAACTGGACTGGAGGCCTAAATGAAGCCTGGCAGTTGAGTGGTCAATGTGATTTCATCCCATTCAGGTAATCTTTAGGTCACGTGTTTACTCCCCCCATGACGCCTGCATGTACAGTGCTGAAACTGACGCAAACCTTGAAACCCTGCATTTCTAGGACCCTCAGTGCATGTTTGGTACTCCAGCACAGTTTTCTCCTCCACTTTGTTCTTCATCAGGTTGCGTGAAATCCAAAATGCTCCCACACAACAGACAGACAATGCTGCTGGTACATCCTCTAACTCTGGACCTCCTTTGTCTTTTCCACAACTGCTGTGTACTCTCAGCCTCTGTGCCAAATGGAAAAAAAACAAACAAAACAAAACTCCACTGGCGCAAGGCTTTTTTTGGTGTGCCCTGAGCTGAACAATGCACACATGACTAGAAGCAAGACGAATGAACTGACACAACAGCAGCGCTGCAGACAGACAGGCAGGGCACACGGCCCCTCCCATCACTGGCAGAAGAACACATGAACACCATAGTTACCATTCACGCTGAGCTACTGCTGTCACCAGCATATAAACAACTTAACATAGTGAGTGCTGCTGCTGAAAGGTCTCTCACAGTTTATTTTATTTCTCTTGTTTGTTTCACATTAAAAGCTATGAGTCATGTACATTACATACACTGATCAGTTCTTATCCTTGGACATTTTCCTACACTGTATGTGATAAAAACAGGAACCCTAGAGTGTTGGTATCAAAACAGTACTGCTAACAATGGCTAGCGGTGGCTAACGGCTTGCCCATTTGTTTTGGAGCACGTTACATGTTTTTTTGTTCGAAGTTTATACGTCTTTTTAAGAACGCTAAAAATACTTTAGCCCCTGCTGGTATGAACTTTTGTTTCATCACATCAATCGTCAATTTTTCCGACTTCTGCGTTCACCTGGGAGGTGATGTCATTCTGACCTCCAACTTTTGTCCTCCAACATGCAACGTGCACCATACGTCCTCCGTAGACTCTGTGGACCGGAACGGGTCATTGGTAAATGAGAGCCTACCCAAAGCATGGCTCCCGTTGCCCAGCAACCTTACCAGCTGCAGCTCATCTAGCTGATTACTCAGGTTGAAGTCAGTGAACAGTTGGATCCTTTAAATTCAGGAGATGAAGGCTGCATATGAAGGAACCTCAGACCTTGGTCAGTTCACTGTGACGCATCTGGCCGGCAAATGCGACCAGAAAAGGATGCAGCCCTTGAATTGAAGGGCACAGCCATTATGTTGTTATTGATGTTATTTATTATATCATTCTAATCTTTAGTTTTAGTTTTCATTTATCATTAGGTCATTTATCACCCCGTGGTATTGAAAATGTTATTTTCCAAGGTGTCGGTATTGAGTTTAAAATTCTCATACCATGAAACCTAATCTGTTTTCATGATCATCTCCATATTATGCAAAATTCACTTCATAATGGTTTTCACTTTTCAGAGAAAGTGTGCTCAAACAGGCCAGTTGGAGTCATTTCCTGATGTCAAGGAAATGGACACTTTGTTACAGTGTTACCAAACATTCATACAGCTGTACAGTATTTCTCTACAGCAGACATTGGTCTTACTCTATGGGCATCGATTAACTAACCCCACAAGTACACTTGTGAAAACCAGCAGAGGTGATATCATTGTAGGTGTAGCTTATGTGAATGGTTTGTTATTAATAAGAACAACCTCAGCAAATGCAAAGATGTAATTACTTGTAATAATCATCTAATATTCAAACCAGGGTGGGAATGTAGCACCATCCAAATGCTGGACAAATATGAAAGTGGCTGGTGCATTTCAGACACTATATAATGACTTACTATTGAGATGCTGTTGAATGATAGCGTTTATCTGTCTGTGGTTGTATGACGTTACATTGTAGCAGTCGATAGCAGTGGGTTAGCCACTGCTAAACCCATATGAACGCAGCCTACGTATCAACATACAAAAATAACCAGAAGGTGACATGAAGTTCATAACTGACCTTCACATCCTGCTGTATCTGTGACTCTCCAACTTGTTGGGGAGTTCCTCTGGCTCTGGGTCCGACACCGGTTCAAACACACCATTCAACAATAAACAGTGGTTCATTTGCATTTAAAGGGACAGGCACTGAAACCAGCCGTTCTGAACAGGGCTGTTTTGAGAGGATGAAAAGAGCTGTGATGTTTGATCCTTGAGGTATTTTGACTGAAGCAGGTCACAGACATGTCTTTAAGACACCTGGGAACTCTTTTAAAACTTTTCACCTT
>OMNW01034568.1:25315-46333 GCA_900303245.1 Selene dorsalis | reverse complement strand
GGGTTATTTATCTGTAAGCGCCATCTGCAAGCCACTCCATCTACACTAGTGAGGTCAGTTCAATTCTCTTCTCACTTCCTGCAGGAAGGCACACACACACACACACAGACACACCACACACACACACAGACACACCACACACAGACACACAAGCTGAGAGCAGAGCAGTCCTCTAAGTCTACAGCAGACACCATGTGGAAATGTTGGAGAGTTTAATCAGGGATACAGTGGGAAACTAATTAATCTCTCCTGCTGTATAAACAAACAAAAAAACAACAACCCTATAGTTCACCTGTGCAAGTACAAGTACATTTTGGTGTTGGGCGTCCTGTGGCAGCCACATTAAATAGTGTTTATACTGTTGCCATGATGATAAAGACTCGCTAACTTACTTATTTTAACTCAAACCACAAACCAAGCAGGTTTTTTTCTTAAATCAAACCAAATTAAGTTGGTATAATTCTGTATACTTAATTTCTGGGTGACATCATGGTAGACCACTCGCAGGTTGTATCAGGGGTTGGAACAAATAACCTGTGTAATCATTTAGGGTGAAGGGCTTGCTGGCAGAGGCAGCAGAGTTGTGTGTAGATGAACTACCTTGAGATTACAGGTCTTACAGGTCTAGAACACAACTAATACTAATGTTTGGGCTCTGGAGCTGATGTAGCTTCATGAATATGATGAGGTACACAGAAGCTCTGTCAGAAAACAAATGGTTAAGTTTCCATTTATAAGTGACGGTTAAACACACAAACACACATGATCTCTTCATGCCTAGTACAGTCACAGAGCTTCTCTGCAGGCAGTGCTGGCAGTCAGTGGTGGACCAGCTGCTTGCCTGCCTTCTGGTCCTGGTGAGATTTACAGTACAACACTCTCCCACCTTTCCAAAAATCCCTGATTAAATGGAATGGGTAAACACTGTAATTTTCACAGCTCAAGAATGTCTTTCCCGCTTATCCACTTAATCACATAACTGAAACACACGCCCCACAGAATGAGAAGCACAATGGCAGAAGCTGTGCAAACAAACCTTGGATACATGACCAATAAGAATGCATTTTTGCATTCAGTAAATTCAGAGCATGACATCTATCTCAAAAGCTGCAGAGCCGAGCTGAAGTGCTGACGCAGCTGGTGTCAGGCCATTGCAAATTCTGCTTGTATTTTAAATCCACTTCTTGTTGCTGGATGCGTGTCTGGCCCTGCAGAGCCCATCAGCCTAATGAAGCGTTCATCAATCAGTTTAATGTACACACACACACAAACGCTGGGCCCTGGCTGGTACAGAGGTTGGCAGAGATGGATGGCACAAGACTCGGCTGGTAATAAAACAAGGGGAGATGTTCACACACATTCCTCCTCCCTTCCAGCCAAAGCTTCATTTAAATAGAAGAAGATAGAGAAGTTTTCCACCTGGTGAGGCCTATGCAGACATAAGTGCCAGGATCCTGTCGAAGCGTGAAAATATTGCTGGTCACGAAAGAGACAAAAGGCCAATGTTACGTATGTGTGCTGCAGCTTCGGCTCAATAATTCAATCACTGATACAACCTGTCTGATTCCTATCAACGTCAAATCACAACATCTGGGGGCTAACCATCACACTTAACAGATCTGATTCACTACTGGCAATTCTGTTATGTAATGAAATGTAATGAAATACTCAAACTATCACAAATCTTAATAACATCATACTGAAAATAAAAAAAGACCAAAGTTGTTGTGGTAAAACACGATTTGAGAAAAACTACTGCTATAGACAAGAATAACTATTGTAGTTTTTCTTAAATCATGTGGTACATATTGTCAGACAGTAGCTTAACTTGTGGCTGAGTGGCAGCTATTGTCACCGCAGGTGACAGTTATATAAATGATAAAACATGGTGTAGCTGTAGCAGAATAACAGAAGTCAGCAAACTACACAGCAGCATCAGTTACACAGTCAAAGCTGCTTTAAGTCTACTATCAATGGCCAACATTAACCAAAGGAAGCATACAGCGTCAAAACCGTCGCGTGTTGTGGTTTGTTCATTTGTGTCACGTTATACATTATTTCATCACTTAGACAGGATAGTCTTGCACTAAGTGTTAACTTAAGAGGAAAAAGTTTATAAGTTCAAACACAGGTGACACTGAGCCATATTAATTTAAGTGAGTCATACTCTTTGGAAACTGTTAAGAAAAAAACAGACCGACTCTTAAAGCTAGAACAGAGCCACACCCTCCCTCCAGTTTTAATGAACTATCACGTCTTAAGTAGAATATATGTTTCAGATAGTTCATGCTCCAACTATTTTTGCTCTTGCTTCACTTGGTATCTGGGATTATAAATGAGTACTGGAGAAAAGAGTTTAAACTTCATAGGGGTGGGAGCAGTAAAACATCAGTCAAGTCCAGCCTTGCAGTAAACTGAGATAACATCATTAACTTTCCATTCACCACAACAGTCAGTTAAATGCACATGGATTTACTTTGAGTTAATAGTGATCTCACTATTTCTGAACACACAACACTGCTCAGAAAAGTGAATACCCTTCTTTCAGATCCCACATGCATCCAGTCAAATCCTGTCTCCAAGCTTAACACCTCAGCCTACTCCATTTGCAATTCATCTGGCCTTCCACTCACCTCTAACAGATTTGACATCATGGCAAAAAGTCATCATTGGACTTTCCCTAAAGACATTATTATGGGATATTCAGAACAAGAGTTAAGAATATGAAATTCTTAATCCTAAGTGATTGTCCATATGAAGCTTATACTTCTGTACTTTCCAATTCAATACAGCCTGACAGATTTAGAAAGAGATTGAATCCACAGTCAGAGTGAATATATATTTAGTACAAATTACCATGGTGCACTGAGAGTGAGGCTGGAGCAGTCCTGCTACACAGTGCTGACAAACAATGTAAGCAGAGTGATACAAAGATTTGATATTCAAATTGAAACAGAGGGACACGACACCTCTTTCCATAAATTTACTTTGTGTGTCAGTGTCTAACTCGACAGTTTAAAATAACCAACTTCATTTTCAATAAAAGTAGAGACAAATGCACAACTTTGTATAGTGACTTGCTGTGAAGAACAGGAAGTCTTTGTTCATGAAGCTGGGTGGGATTTTCAAAGTGTAGGCCTATCTGATTTTTTTTTTTCCATTTACAGTATGTGCATGTTTCCCATGTGCATTGAATGGCCTTGAACTTTGAAGGGAGGTTTCTGTGGTATGGTGGTGGGCTCTATAACAGCCTACCCTTCAATGCAGCCCACATGCCTGTATGTATTATGACAGACCAGGCCTTGGACCAGACCCTTCTCTCCACTGCTGATGTCCAGATGTGCCTCCTTGTGGGTCTTGATCTGATGCCTACCACTGAGGGTGGAAATAGCTATGGTTAGTGTGGGAGTGCACGAGTGTAGCTTATCTTATTATAGAGGTGTTTGTAGCCTTTGTGAACATCAATACATCTAGCTAATTTAACTCTGAAGTAATGTCAAAATGTGTCTGGCTTCAATCTCTTTAAGTGTTTTACATAATCTGAACGACAGTTTGACATTTAAAGAAATCTATGATCAACTGTCTCACAATGAGAGAAGATGAATGTCTGGTAAATATGAAGCCACCGCCTGGAAAGCAGTAGCTTAGGTTAACATAAAAGCAGCATAAACGGAGTAGAATAGCTCATCTGAAGCTTGCCAAGTGTTGAACCAGACTCACTGTTTACCTCAGGCTTTATGCTAGGCTAAGCTAACAGTGTTCTGGCTGTAGCTTCTCATTAAATGAACAGATGTGAGGATATCTAACTCTTTGCATGAAAGTGGACAAGAAAGTTTCCCCAAAATGTCAAATCCATTGAGATCACATTTCCTAACAAACACTATTTGGATGATTAATGAATATTTGTGCAATAAAACAACAACTTTAAAAATCCCAGCCAGCTGGAAAACAATATGAAATCCAGTTAAGGCTCAGAGGAAGCTGCCAATCTGCTTGTTACTTTGCAGTGAATGTACTCTGTGTAAAAATGAATGTGGTAATGATTTATTGATGCACAAATACTAACATCAACTTGAAAGTCTCTCAGCTGAAAATGTAAATGGAATCACAGCAGAGCTTTAGAGGTTTAAACAGGAGAACAGAATTAAATTAGAGCATCTTTGGATTTGTGGAGCTTTTCCGAGGAGAAAAAAAATCCATCCTGGGACTTTTCAAAAGAACCTTTTTCCTGAACTACGTGGATTTAACATGAATTAACCCCATCCCCAGTGTCTTTGTGTCTGCACTGCACGGATGTGTGTGCTGAACAGCAGAGAATTTGTAGGAGGACAAAATGTCCTTCACTTCAAGCTCAAACCTGCCCCCCGCCCCTTTCTTCCCCTCGTTCCTCTCTCAGTTGTTCCTCTTCATCCATCATGAGCCCCAGAGCTGAGGCAGGTGCTTTCACTAAACCTCCCTGAAGAGCCTCCCCCCACCTCCTCTCCTTCTCCCTCCAACCCACCTCCCTGTTCTCTACTGAAGGAACTCATCAGTGGCCCCTTCACTTCTACAGGAATCTTAATTGTATATTGTCAAATGGGGATTTTTTTTTCTTATCCCACAAGAGAGGTGATCTAGATCAGCTGGAGGGCTGTTGGGACTGTAAGCATTCACACATACACACGCACACATCGACAACCACGCACTGATGCATGAACACAGCACTCGTGTAAACACACACAGAACACTATCTATAGAAGGAAAGCTCATTCACAGAGGCTCTGAGGGAGGAAAAAAAAAAGCAGGATGGAGGCCTCTGATGGAGCCGCTCTGTGATATCACAGTTCCCCGTTTCTCCTCTGTTTCAACAGCTGCAGGGACTGGGATGAAATGTGATTATCTGCTGGTCCTTTTGCCACCTTTCAGAGTGACACACATATGATCTGCTGAATCTACGCTCAGCATGTCAGTACGGGCTGGAGCTCTACATCCTACAGGGAGGGAACAAAGAGTCCCATTGATGAACCGTGCTGCTACAAGACGAGACAATGATTCTCTTCAGCAACAGAGGCTGGCAGCACTGGGCAGAAACCCACCACTGTTCTCTGGGAACTGGGAAACAAAGACGAGGACAGACAGAGGGTGGGAGGGTCAGTAAACTGGGACGACCTATCTTCAATGCTAGCTCTGTAGCCACAGCACACAGCGAGTCACGGAGCAGCATGATGGCACATACATGACTGGGCGCATTCACGCCAACACTGAACAGTTGCATAATTAATATTACAGCAGTGTTAGCGTTTAACGGAGATCGTCAATATGTTCTTTCACATCAAGTGCCAATTCACACGCCACTGCCCAATAAGCCTTGCTTAGCTGGCAAACTTGTTGCCAGCAGACAGATGTAAATATAGGGCACTGACGTTAAACCCTCACAGGGACTGTTAGAGTGTCCAGGCTGCACTGCCCCCCCCCCAAAAAAAGGGCCTCTGCTGTAATGCAGACTCAATTGAGAATCCATTCTTTCCAAGAGAGCATTTATAAACCTGCTGACGGAAACAGAAGCGGGATGGATGGCGGTTAGAGGAGCTCAGACTAAAAGTGTGTCCTGTGGCAACATTAGTGGTGGCCCAGAGGTGGCAGCTGTGAGCAAGAATCATATCACAATGGACATTAGGTGACTTTGACTTTATCAATTGGTTGAAGAATGAAAAGTGGAAATTCTGGTTTAATTCACACAAGAGACATTATCTGTAAATTCAGGTGCAAGGAAATCCAAATGATTTTAATCAGTAATCATACATTAGTGGCCACAGTAGGCATTACAGGCCTTACATGGTTTTAGAATAGATATTTTACAACCTTTCATTATGTCCAAGGAGTACTTCCAATGTGCAGTAAGACTGAAAAAATGATTAGATGGGATGTAAGCTCAGGAATTGCTGATAGAAACTGATTTACAACGATTTTATGAAGAAAAATGAAAAGTGTTGCCCTCTGTAGATCTTGGTTTGTATTTTCAGAGAGACAGTTTCATCTGGCTTCACTCACACAGCAAAGGATCTTGTGAATATCATATGAAAAGGCAGGAGTTATCTTCTAAAGCGCCTGCTGCTGGCCTACTTCCCTTATTAAGGGGATTCCTCTGGATGCCTCTCCCTTGACACTCGGGTTGCACCATCTGCTTCGCCTGCGCTGGGGAGTTTGTTACGGCGCTGACAGCCCTGCAAATTGTGACCCTTAATGAAATTGTTGAGCAATATGTAAGGTCTGATCCGCTTAGGGGTCTGTTGAGGTCTTCCTCCCTGCAGCCGCAGCAGGGGAGAGCTGGAGAATCAGAGCAGCAGGAGACTGGCTGGAGCCATATGTAGGCATAAACACTGATGTCAGGTCACTGCTGATTCAATAATGTCAACTCCAGGGCTGCTCTGCTGGGCTTTTACAATAACAACATATTCACATTAATGGTGTGGGATTTCATTACTGAATTGTTAAATGATTCCTGGGCATATCTTTTGCTGAAAGGCTCAGTGCAGGGATGGGGAGTTGCGAATTGGCAACATGCTGGAATGAAGACTGATGGATTTTATCAAGATTAAATGTATTTTGTTCTTTCACCGTATCAGCTCCTGTTACTAGAAGAGTACAGGCCTGAAGACGATGAGAGGGATAAAGATTTATTTGCTATGCAGAGTAAAACAGAAACCAGCAGCGACTCTACCCTTCCTTGTTCCTGTCTTTCCATTTCATTACAGCTCATACCTCAGCTCCAGCCACCGAGCGTTTTATTCTGGCTAATGCTCAAACTGGTTATTTCACAGGATGCTAATGAAAGAAACTGATAATCACTGGTGTTTACTTGGAGCACAATTCAGGCCATTTAGTGCAACTAGCTCTGTTTGTGTTTAATGTGTTTGGAAAGACGGATTCTGTCTATAAATACACATGCTAACCCAATTATAGGTGGAGTAGAGGCATCTGTGATTTAGACTGTTTGAAGCCAGCCAAAAAAAATCCCCTCGAGTAGGCTGGGTGGGGCTAGCCAGCGCTCTGAAAACAATTAGAGCTGCATACGGTCAAAACGAAACAGTCAGACATCCTTGTTCCTCAAGAGTTTGATTTAGAAATATTCTTAAACTTGCTTAGATCTTAAAGCCTTTCAGTGATAAGTCACTGAGGCAATGACATCTATGTGAGGCTAAAAGGGAAAAAATAATGTATGATCCTATGAGTTCAGCCAAAATGCACAGAGGACACAACCACTCTAGAGTTCATACACTGTATGTACTGCATGTGTGTCGATTTGAAATGCATCCCTGCCTCACTGTACGGCTGAGTGCACATATGCATCCTTTTATCAGGTCTCTGAGGGAGGTTTCCTGGATATAGGTTTTTTCCACTTGCTGTCATCTTTTCCAAATAATACTGAAACCAGAAAAGCCTTATTTGGCCAGATGGGAGGAGAGGTGGTGGTGGATAAGGAAAGGTGGAAGCTCACAATCATCACCAAGACAGACAATGGAAGCAAAAAAAAAGGTACAATTTCTTCACTCGTTCTCAGCAAGAGGCCACTTTCTTCCAGCTGATCAACTGTGAGCAGAAAAGCTAAATCTGATCATGCTGGACACACATTTCTTTACACCAGGAGTCGACTGCAGATGCCACAGATGCTTCTAATCTGTATATATGTGAATGTGAATGAGTGACTTCAAGCTAAATTTTGCTCATGCAAACGTTAACATGCAACTTGACCTTCTTGTCACCTGTTATGATGTGATCTGCTCTAACCAACATCTTCTCAGCCCATCAGCCTCCCTCCTTATCACAACACCTTACCCGAGGCACAGTCCCTGTTCAGACCAGTCACATCCCTTCATTCAACTTGTCCAATTATACATGCTCTTTCAGCACTTGTAAATAACATAGTTATGTAAATATTTACATCTGGGATCTGACCAGTAGACCTGCCAATCATCAGTGAAATCATCAGTGAAACACTTCCACTTAAGGGCATCTTACTCGCATTTGCTAAAGAAGGGAAGAGCTTCCCCAGTTAGTTCAGGCATCTGCACCAGCAATGTCCTGGTTTCAGAGGGTTCTCACACAGCACAACCAGAAATGAAAGCACCAGGACCCTGGTTCATACCCAGGCAGCCGTTAGGACCCAGGGCGTGATGGGGAAACATCCCCACTCAACCAAAATAGAGCTTGGCTTCCTACTAATCCCAGATGAACAGGTGCTTCTATTTAAAGGACCAAATCCTCTTCAATCCACCCCCTGGAATCTGAACCCTCTTTCTCCTCTCCCACTCTCTACTGTATGTGTGTGTGGTTTTTTTTTTGTTTGTTTGTTTGTTTTTTCACAGTTCTCCCTCTGTTTTCTGCTGGTTCTGGATTATAAACAGAGAAACAAAAGCATTGAGCCCTGAATGAGCCGAGGAAATCGGCATGAGCAAACCCACTTCAGAGCAAACCCCCACTCCCCCACCCCGCATCTCAAGTGCTACAGTGTTCCCTGCACATATTGTCAAATACAGTGCTAAATTACCACTTGTCATTAAATCTTTTTTTACTGAAAGAGGGCAAATCCTACGGAAGATGACCAATATGCCTTACAAATGCCTTACAGCCTTGATTCTATATATGTTTCCTGAAGCATAACTGCACCTAACAGCTCAGGACCAAGGGTAACTTCAGCTCCAAACTGTGTGTAATATGACATCACCTTTGCAGCTCACTACAGCCCGGCTGGGCCTTCTGGCCTGCAACTTCAATCTGTCAGTCTCACAGCTCTCATTATCCTGTACAATTCCTTCCCAGCATCATTCATTGAAAAGATAGTCAAGGACCAGCTGGTGAGGATAACATTTATAGTTATAGTGAACCAGACATTTCCATCAGGGTGGTGAGACCAAAATGGAGCTAAAAGGGGAGTGAGTGTCAACTACCTAAAAATGGTGTTGCTCTGTGTCTGCTGATGGCATAATACCAAGCATTTAATTGTGTATTTTAATTTGTCAATGCATGTTTTGTCTTTGTTTCTGTAAACCTCATTGAACTGAACTTCATATGTGTTCATGTGTAATACAAAATAATTTGCATTGCCTTAACATACACCATTGAACTAGGCAGTTGTTAAATCACCAAGAATGTCTTCATTCTTCATAACTTGAATGCAAATTAAACAAAATGCAAAAATTATATAGTGTTAATTTCTAAAAATGAGAGTAGTTTAAATTTGGCTCAGGATCTTAAATTTACAGAGAGTCACCATAGCTAATTACATGAACAGAGTATTCAGAATCTGATTTCAACTCTTATAGAAAGCTAAGCCATAAACCTGTCTTTATTTCCCAGCTGAAGTTGATGACAGAGAGGATACAGTCAGAATATTTCTGAAGGTGTTTTATCAGCTCTGTCTGCACCATCTGCACTTCTGCTTCCATTGTATGAAGCTGAGTCATTAACAACCCAGACAGCAAAGAAGAGCAGAGAGAGAGGACATCTTAGGAAGAGTTCACACAGAGCACTGACGCAACATGGATGACAGAGAAGGGCTGGGGTGGGAGGACAGGGGGTAGAGGTGGAGGGAGAGGAGGGGCACAGGGTTTACTTTAGACTCTCCTCGTTTTGTTTGACCTCAAGACCTCTTGAAAAACTGGGAGGCCTGTCCAGCAGCGCAACACCTGGCAGATACTGAGTGACAGCAAAATATGGTGCAAGTCTGGCTTTGACAGCATCAACAAGACAGACTGATGGCACCCTTTGAGTGCAGGATCATCACGGCAGCACAGTATGGCAAACCAAAGCTCTCATGAAAGCAGCTGAGCTTGAGGTCTGCTAATTATAATTTTCCCCTCGGGCCAGAAACCAATTTGTCTCGTTTTCAATACCTCCAAGTTTCCCCTATCATGCTGACAGAATGGCCCAGGGCACTGTTTGAAAAGCTGTAATAAAAACAATTTCTTCTAGTAACGGTTCGGGTCTGGATTCAACCTTGAAAAATGCAGAAAGTGTAATCCTTCCACTCCTATCGCTGTAAGTGGGTGGGGGAGCCAGGGAGCAGGCAGACATAAATTCTATTGTAAAAGTCCAAATGTGTTATGTAGTTAAAGGGGGAATAAGGTTGACAGGCCCCTGGGGCTAGTCTGGGAAGCCAGCTATTCACACAAGCACAATCACGACCTTTCTAAATATGAATGTCGTACGGCCTGTGCAGTCTTGGCTTTTGTTGTGGACACAATGTGTCATGCATGGGCTGTGTTGGCTCAGCAACATACAAAAAGAAGGAAAAGGCTGGAGGTACCTTGTGTGGGACAGTGTTCCTGGCTTTCTTAAAAGCTCTGGTTTTCTTTCTGTGACCTGAACTGATGAGTTCACCAAAAAATAGGACATTACATAGTGAAGACCAGGATAGACACACAATAACAATAACCATACTAATGAAATTATACAGAAACACAAAGCAAGTACTCAGAATGAAATCAGGCCTGTGGTAAAACAAAACATTGAGCAGGATTACCAAAAATCAAAGCAATACAGACATTGTAGAACTTTCAACAACATTTGCAGTCTTTGCAACAAAAGATCAAATTAATAAAAAAGTACAAACATTATCTTGGATGAGCGCTTAGTCACCGCAGTGTTTGGGAGAATGAGGTTGCACTGTGGGGAAACTTGTGCTAGGTTCAAGTTTGTAGTAGTAGACAACTATGCATGTATTTATCAGGACTCTCCATGTTGGGATTCACATGAATGAGCTCTGAATACAGCCTGAGATCACAGCCATGCTACCAAATCCACGAGACTATACTATTGCCTTGAGCTGAATGCTGACATCATCATCCTAACACACTCACAATTATACACATGCTAATGTTTAGCAGGTCTTCTGTTCAGGCTCAAACAGTTGTGCTTTGTGCTATAAAGACTAAGTCAATGTCTTAGTAACATATTCAATAGATGTTGAGATCTTTCAGTCCGGACCAGCGGACTGACTTTGCCATCTCTAGAGCTGCATTAGTGCCATAAAAATATTTTTAAAATACATATAAAATACCACAAATAAAAACCTTCAGCCCATATGGTTACTCATGCACTTGGCTGATATTCAACACAGGGTAAATGGGCACTAACAAACAACACAATTTGATTAAAAAGCATGACAACAACACTGTCAGTCAAGCCATGCTGAGGCTGTATGTTCAGATGATGAAGGGCGGTTAATAAAATCATCCTTTAAATGGTGGTAAACAGATGGTCCTCTTGACTGTCAAACCGTTGAGAGGACCATCTGGGATGGAAAAGTTGGGACCTATTAAAACCAAAACCACCACCCCAATCCATGAGATCCAAAAAATGATTTCCCATCAGTGTGAAAGAGTGTGTGTGCTATCCACTTCGTGACTTGGCTGAGATTCACTGAGCATTTTGTGCCCACACTCTCTCCTGGTGCTAAATCTCAGTGATGTCCACCGAGAGACAATGAAGAGACAGATACCCAGGCGAAGAGGAAACTGACAGAGCAGCTGCCTTGGTGACGTGACGCTTTATGTGTCAAATGAAAGAGTGGCCAGACTGTCAGTGGCCATCAGCGGGTGAGGTCAGACTTCTCCCACCTGAGGCCAAAGACAAAACTGTGGCATCACTGAATGAGCCTCAGACACAGACTGACATGGATGGCACAAGTGTCCCTACTTCCGAAATCCAAAAAAAAAAATGTACAAAACATCTTCTTTTCCCCTTTTGTGGTCTGCTCACAAAATTCGTGATGTTGACCAAGTATGCGGTCTTAACAGAGCTGACCTTAGGGCATCCAAAGACAGAGGAGGCTATATCACAGCTGCTGTGGTTCACCATCGTCTTTTATTTAACCTCCTCCTTCAAAGTTTTAGCTGCTCCTCTAAAAAGGCATGCTTTTCCAGACAGTCATGGGATAAGACTTGATAGTTTGGAACAACAGATGTGACCATTAGTTGACCAGATCATTCAGACATCATCCAACTATTGTAACTGACTAGCACTCACATGTAAGAATAGCATGTTAGCACAGTAATTCACAAACAAGCACAAACACACACAAACCCAACATAGATCCTGGTGCCAGTTACTACTACACAACTGAAGTGCTTGATATTCTACAACAACTATGCATTATGGAGACGTGGAGAGAAGTGTGAAATTATGGACTCATGGTGCAATCTTATCTATGATCAGCTGTGCAATCTAAATATTAAGTGTGCTGGTATTGTTATATTTTCATATCTTATGCTGACACCAGAAACATGCAAATATAGTGAGCCAAGATGGGGAAAACTGATTAACAAAAATATGAAGTAGACACTGAAGGCACACAAGAAATAAGAGTACCCTGGTAATAGTTACCATTTTATCTTTTGCCTCTCTTTGTGTGCATTTGGAGATAATTTATAAAAATTAAACAGGCCGTCAAACAGCAATTAAATCCGAACATGAGTTTACTGAGTCAACGTTCTGTGGGAATCTAATAACAGCAGAGCGAGGCAATAAAAGGATAAATGAGCTGCAGTTAATCTGGAAGACATTAGCTATATTTGTGAAACTCTACAGTAACTGTATGCAGACAGTTTCTAACATTTGAGATCCAGCTTGACATGCCTGCATGGACATCCGTTTACATTGGTTCAGTTTGTATCAACATGAAATTTGAGCACTGTGCTTTTGCAGTGAATGATGAGTCAGATCCATGCAAATCTGCCCACCAGGCCTTGGACTGAACAGCACACTCATTGAGGAGACTGTATCAGGCCTGGCATCATCAGGATGTCCCATGACACTCCATCAGAAGGCTGAAGCAATCACCTGAGGTATAACCACTGGGACATGTGAGAGAGGGAGTTTTATAACCAGGAAGTATATTAGGGAATTTATTTGTAAGGTTTATCAGCATTGAGAGTAGAAGTAGAACAAATATGAGTGAAGTCAGGCTCTCTTCTCTGTGAGCTCAGTGCAGCTCAAACACACCAAGTCGTTTCACACGACCCAGTCTGATGCAGCCGGATGCAGCGGGTATTTTCTGATGTTACTTCCAAAGAAATCATTCCCTGGGCCAAAAGTTTCCTTTTCACTCACTCCCCGTCAGGTCAGGCACAAGGGGGGGGACTCTTTCTTTCTGATTTTTCTTCGGTGACTGAAAAGTTCAACCCTCCACTCTGTACTCTGCTCTGCTACTTCATCAGCCCTCTCTTCACCGCAGTAACCCAGTCATGACTCCAGCTTGTTTGGTTTTTTTCCCCCCTCCTCTGCAGAAAGCATGGAGCATCAACACTTTTGAAGCTCCTAGTCTTGTCAGGTACCACTTCAAGACACCATGTATCACTTGAAATCACCCCACCTCTACATCTCCCTCTGATATTTCTACCTATCTAGAGTCTTGCATTTGTGACATAAAACTCACCGAACACTCGCTGCCATCTCTTCTTGGTAAGAGCATCAGCTTAAATGTGGAAGCAGGAGCCAAACAGTTTATCTGTTTATTGAACCACCTCCCTGCTGGTGTGACATACAAGAATTCAAATATATTCCAGCAGATTTAAGGAGACTGAATCAGCAAAGGGATTCCTTGAAGTGAAATATTGCTTCCCAGAGGAAGGTTGAATTATGGGTCTTATATCAGATGTTTATAGTTTATACAGAGAGCTGCATGGAGGGCCGATGAGAACGTTAAAATTCTTCCTTAACATTGCAAAAAGATGTAAAAATTGCATCTGCCAGAGCAATGCAGCTTTTCTGTGGGTTTAAACTGACTAGAGATTCAATTCTCATTCAATTTGTGATGGTGGCTGGCAGCCAACTGGAGTACGGACACAGTGCGTCTCTTATGAGAGCTGGGGGTGGTCTGTGTGTGTGTGTGTGTGTGTGTGTGTGTGTGTGTGTTGGGAGGGTCCTACTGGCTCCTCACAAGTCACTATCTGTAAGGGGGAGAGAAATGGCTCATGATTGCGAGCCTCTTAAACAGAAATATTTTTGATCTGTTTGTGTTACCTGGCCGGACTTGAAATAAAACACTGTTGAAAAAACTTAATGATCCAGCATCCAGCCAAAACAGATTTAATTAGAAGATTAGTTCTCTTGTTTGCTGGCTCTCTGTGGTTGTGTTTTGTGACAGGGCTGCTGGTGGAGGGGCTCACTCTCATTCCGTCTGCAGAGAAAAGTGGCAGAGTGGGGTATTAATTGTTGCACTGTCAACCGCGGGCGCTCATCTCATCCAAGAACCATTAATCATAAAGTGAGAGGCGGGCGAGGGGAGCAGGGCCAAAATCACATATGCATGAAGGCAATTTGTAACACGAGGAGTCTGATCAGAAAAAGCTCATTTTGATTCATATGGTGTGTGTATTGGATCAACAGCGAGGGGCTATTTTTTGTGTCTTGTAAATCCTCAGGAGGCTGACACCTTGCTCATCAGTCCATTTCAGACTAACTAGCTGGAAGAGTTTACAGTAAACACACATATGTGGACGCAGGATCTCATTAAAAGTGACCACTGACGGAGAAAGGTCTGCCTCTTTCCACGCAACAATGCAGCCTCTCTTTCATTCCTCATAACCTCCCTGGAGTCTGGATTATAACCAGCGCCGGTCTCTCCTGAGCCATGAATATAAAGAACAGTTCATGAGTCAGAACCTTTTACATCCACACCTATTCACAAGGAGAAGAGAAAAGCAGCCGTTACTGGGTGCAGTCTCCACCTCCCTCCCTCGGTTCAATGAATGAATGGAGGCTCTATTGAGCCTGGATGGTCTGTTGCTTCAGCCCACAGTGGAAAATGTGACGACCCTGCACCAGGTAGGAGAAAGAGGCTTCTGGGATAGCACGGGTGAGAGTGAGTGCGGATGTAGAGCTGACAGTTATAGCCAGGGTGACTTCAAGGCTCAAGGTTCAGCTTTGTCTCAAAACTGAGTGATTGAGTCAGAACACGGGCAAATTAATGCCTAACATGGGAAGTTCTTCACCAAGGCAGAAACATGACCCCCATGTGCACCAGAGGGACCTGGTTCTGGTATTCCCTCTTTCAACACAGATCACAGGCTCTTAG
The DNA here is from genome assembly GCA_900303245.1 of Selene dorsalis. NCBI lineage: Eukaryota > Metazoa > Chordata > Actinopteri > Carangiformes > Carangidae > Selene > Selene dorsalis. The sequence goes on along the minus strand of OMNW01034568.1, from coordinate 31,278 downwards.
GAAACGTTTGCATTTTTTGGACGTAAATTCTCTGGAGTGTTGCAGAGACAACACGAACCATATGATGCAGGTCAAACCGTGTTTCCAGGTCTTGCAATGCAAAGACAAGAGAATCAGTGTATTTCACCACTGACTGCAACCACAAGACTGTGTCCATTTATTTGAGCTACAGGACACTCCAGCAATCAGCTGACAGATACAGCATTATTACTTCTGAGCGCTGATATAATGTCTCCTCTCAGGCTCATGTAGCAAACCTATTGGTAAACAGCTTTTTTTTCCAACCCGACACTCTATTTAAGTTTATCTATTTACCAGTTCCTGAGAGAAATGTCCCCTGTTGTTGTTCGATGCTCCACCGTGTTCACCAGCTCATTACTAACTGTGTCGATTGGTGCTCAGCAGCTAGCGCATGGTGGCTGCAGAGCGAGAGCAGCTGTCGGCCACAGCCGAGAACAAAGCCATGACAGCAGTGAGAGTAAAGCAGCGGGCTGACAGATAAACACTGAGCTGAAACTCCCTGTAAAGCTCTGTAAAGGTGAGGGAAGCTGCACATTCAGGTGATAAATCACTGTATGTACTCGCTGAGCGACCACTTCCACTTTGTTGTCCCACTGTGTGATGTGATATACACCACTTTAAAATGTGGTGACAGTGAAACAGCCACAAAGAAGATGAAGCTGTCACACAAGATGCATTGTGGCAGATCCAGAGTCAGTTGGCCACAATTTATCAGTGAAAAAAAGTCATACATGACATAAGATTTTTTTGGAATGATTTTGTTAAAAATCATTGTACAAATATAACAGCAACACATTAACACTCATTGTCATTTCATCATATTTGAGATAAGCCCATTAACACAGCACGCCAGTCAACAGTCAACAGAAACTTTCTGAACTTCACTGTCAAAAGGTCAGAGCCTCCTCCTCCTCCTCCTCCTCTGCTTCCTCATCTTCCTCCTCCCACTCTTTGACCTCATCAGGGTTGTGCTGATCATTATCAAACATGCCTGATATTTCTGTTTATGGTTGTACAGTGTCAGCAGCATGAATAAGCCTTATTGTTGCTCTGACCAGAGGCAGAAATTATGCCCATTACTCCGAGGTGAAAAACAGCGTGTAGCGGAAGCGTGGCCTGTAGAGAGCAAAGGTTTTGTCTTCAGCACACAGACATAATAACACAAAATTACCTGGTAAGGGAAACAACCAGTGAGGTGAGGGAGATTTTTCCTTCTCTCTCACTTTATTATGAATGCAGTGTAACACAGAGAATCAATATAAGGTATTAATATGGTTCTCATGACAACAAGTGCAGGTAATGAACAGCTACAGCACAGTGCTCTGGAGCAAGAGGTTGCTGTGATATCTGGCGGCCTCCAGGAAAACACACAGCAGCTCTTGTCTCACCTCCCTCCACTTCCATCCTCCCTCTCCTCTTTCCACCGACCTACACGCTCTGTCTCTGATGGCAACGAATGAGTGAACATTTGCCCAGCAAACAAATGGGACTTCACCCTAAATGTCTCACTCCTCCACAGTGAAATAGCTCTTTGGTCAGAGAGCACAGTGACATTTTAACCGGGGGAGTACAGTAATAATCTGACACATTTTCCACAAAAAAGAGCAGCCCACAGTCAGAAACCAGCAGCACCATGTCTGAGTAATTAATACACAAAGGACAGACATTAAACCAGTTATAAAAGTAGGTTAGACTGATCTGTTTCTGATAGAACCAGTTCATACTAACCTTTTCTCACCATGACACCACCCTCAGCTATCAGCTACCTTCAGCTTCAATTCAAACGTGCTGTTTCGGCCTTTGAAGTACATTCAGTGAACTTTAATCGAGTTATATGAGTCAGGCTTCATTGTAATCATTTTTTGAAAACACAATTAAGCAGACAATGCCGTGCTGCACACATCAGCATCAGCGAAGCATCAGCAATCTCCTGCTAACAGTTACACCATCCATCAGTTCTTCTTACTCAAGCAAAACAAAAGACTTCTCAGAGATGGTGGAGGAAACAACATAGCAGGTTCTGGACACCCCGCCGCACCCCCTCCCTCCGTCTACAAGTCTAATATTAAACCAACCCGTCAACTTCACAGCCACTGCTCATTCAAATGGAGAACCTGGTCTTGTTATAACTGTGCAGAGCAAAAACAAAAAGAAATTTCCATTGAAGGCTGTGAAATATTTATAGCTGCCAAATGTAAGACGAACTTGCTCTATCTGAGTCAGGCTGCTGTTAATGTGCCATTTAGCAAGATGGAACCCACACACACTCAGGTGCCTGTGAAGCCCTTTCAGACCACAGCACCAGAGGATGCTTCAAATGTGTTTAATTACACAGTCTAGTGTGCATGATATCAGATTCAACCTTCACTTTCAGCTGAGCACTGATTGATGTCAGTGGTATGACTCACAGAACGGATCAATAATCCTAAACTTAATTAGACAAAAATTACACTGTGCAGCCTCTGTTGTCTTATGTAGTGAAGTGATGCACTGGTGTCCCCATAGAGGTGTCATTATCTACTTCAGCATCTCTCAGGTCAGACACTCTGACCGTAGCTACTCGACGTATTTCACTGACACACCCAAAATTTAGGTGATACTGCTACTTTGAAGGAATCCTGACACTCACTTTTCAAAATCTTATAACTCTCATTTTCTATGTGACGCTCACCTTGTGTAACAGCAGTGCCTTGAGTGCCCATTCAGAGTAAGAAAAATACTTCTACATTCAACAGTTTTGGATGCCAGACAATATATGACTTATATAATCAATTCTCTGTAAATATAGTCCTTGCTATACTTGATTTGTATGGTAAACCATGGACATGAGTTTTCCAGGGGTATTATGTGCAGTACATGTTGTAAGTGTTTCATAATTTATGAAAAATGTGTGTAAATGTATATAATCTCAGTTCAAATATATTTAACAACATCCAGACCAGGCACATCAACAATATCCTACATGGCCGCTCAGAGTCAGTTGGTTTAGTCAACTGTGCAACAATTACAGCTGGCAGTTAGTAGGTGGAAACATCTAGTAATCCCTACATAAGAATCAGTTTGTGTGCTGTTGTTTTACTTTGGTGATGCATAAATATATTCACCAATATCCACTTACTGCACACTCAGATTAGAACTAAATCAAGCTTCAACAGCTGCTGCAACCAGCTCCAGTTGCTCATCTTCTGTATAATGGGTAAATAGTACTCTCACTCTCTCTCGCTCTCTCTCCCTCTCTCTCTCTCTCACACACACAAACAGACGCGTGCACACAAAGGAGCCAGCTGATGCTAAATTAAAGGTTGGACCTCTATAGACTTCAACTGCCTGGCATTAAGGTTAAACTGGACCCATGACTTTCCATTAAAATGCTATACAGACTAACTTTAGGCGGGTTAATCATGCTGCTTTTACGCTGCCACAGATAGAGTTTCCATTATTCCTGAAGCCACCCATACTGAATATGTGTACTCTCTAATGAAGGCACTTTGGATAAAAGCAGTACATTACAGCATTGAGAGAGTGCCTACACATTTGGTATGGGTGGCTCCAGGAATGTGCTTTGGATAAAAGCATCCATTAAATAGAAGATAATACTATACAAAGCAGCAGAATGTGCTGATACAATGGGCAGAGGAGCGTTATCAGTGTGCTGTGATTATGTGGAGACAGGTGTCCCATGCTGCAGGGATTAGTCAGGGAAAACGGGGCCTTGCTTGTACTGTCACCTTGCCATGACTTCACACCTCTCTATAGCTGTGACAGGTCACAGTTCACACATTCACACACACACACACAGACACACGCACAGCTGCATAGCCAAAAAACCATAACAAGGATGAGTACCTTGCCCCTGGCTTGCCCCTGCATTGTATGTGAGCAGCTTGTTTTGTAAACTCGTGTGTGTGTTTGTTCTGTCTATTCAAGCTGTTCGGTCTCACAGTGGGAGAAATTTCAGTGCATCTTTGTGTTAAACTGCTTATATTTGGAGTTTAGCACAAAGGGAACAGTATGTTGTATGTCTCCTTAACGCTGACTCTGCTTATCTGTCTGCCTCGAAGCTTGCCCCTGGCCTGTGGGGTCAGTCTAATAAAACACCAACAACCCCAAGTCAACATCGCTATACAAGAGGGCCAACCTGCTGACACACTCACAATGATTGTCGCAGTTTCTTGCTGAGAAGGTTGACTTGGTGAAAGGCCATTAAGTGGGTTTTCAAGGCTTGCAAATATGAGCACTTTGTTACAGCCCCAAGCTAGTGTCAGTTTCTATGCATTATTCAGTGAAATGCAGCAAATTTACAAGAAGATTGTGGTCCCTTAGTTTAAAAGTCTTCCAATTAGCTGGAGCACCTTTGTGCTAATTTCATCAATTACCTATTTCAACAGCAACAGTAATTTGAATGCAGCATTACCAGGCTTTACAAAAGAGCCAATAAAATGACTTGAAACTCCTCCAGTGTCATTGTTTCAAATGGGTTGAGCATTGAGCTTTGGGAATAAACTCAACAAAGTAGAAGAAAGGTTATCATTCCAGCTAAGCGCCTGCTTTATTCCTCTGTAATGGTGATCTCTTTGTGTTTGTTTCTGCATTTTGTTAAACCGCTAATGATCAAAATTAATTTCCTCTGTGTGACAAAGATTGGAACTGTTGTTTTGTGTCGACTATAGCAGGAAGAGAAGTGTTGGCTTTGGAGCAGCATTATCATAGATTATTCATAAAGAGAGGTGTGGGACAAAATGTTACAACAACCTGCTGCATTTTACTATTCAACCTCTCCTCAGAAAAGCAGTTTCCAGTTTCTCCCTCTGCCTCTTTTTTTCCAGCAGACTCAGGTCATACATAATAACCAGCCACTACCTTTCGTATGTGTGTCCCTGGGTGCTCTTCTGTGTGTGCATAATCATGACTTAGGCCAGGTGTGTGTGTGTGGGGGGGGTGTGTGCATCTGCAGTGTGTTATGTATGGGTTGTGTCTCCACGGAGCTGCAATGGCTGATACAGTGTTAAACTGTAAAATATGTTACTCGACTCAGCACAATGGTTAGGAGCAAAGATACATGGATACAAAGAAATTGCAGAACAAACTGTGTACTGTGGCCGTGTATTTGTGAGGCCCGTCATTTGACATACAAGCTTGTGTTTGGTTTAAGCTAAATTTTAAGGTATTAGAGACTAATAGGACATAGAAATCATTACACTAACTCACAGACACAGTTAAATAATCTTATTTGTTCATGAAAGCTACTCACAGTGTTTTTCCCTGTTTTACCACAGGCAGAGTGTTGTAGTCTTTTCATTGGTAGTCCTCCTTCAACATGAATAAGTGTGAACAGTATCTATCATGTCATCGGGTGATATGGCAGCTTATTGCCTTCGTTACTAGATTAACTGACCTTTCAGACCCCTTAAGTGACACACCTCTCCATCCTTATGCCAGTATTATACTTTCCACATCTGCAAGTACACCAGGGTCTGTGTGACATTGATTTTGTCACTGCGGGGAGTATGTGCAGCTCTGGTCTGGACGTCCATGTTCTCCAAGCAGAGTGTTAATGGACTACTGTCCTTGTACACATCAATAAGTCAGTATAACTGAGGCCATGGACTCTGATCAGACTGAATGTTCTTTTATTGTTACTAGGCAACCATTAAACACCTGTCCTTAGCCTAACTGTGTTGTTGTACAGTAACCTCACAGATCTGCAAATGTTAAAAATGTCGGCTACAACCAGAGGGCACCTCCTGAGGATGAGAGGCTGCTCCCAAATAACTCCAAGGACACAAGGAAGACGAGGTCCATTTTTGAGATCTGAAATACTGAAATCTAAAATTTCAATTCAAAGAAATAAAATGCAAGACAGACAGGTGTGTGTGTGTGTGTGTGTGTGTGTGTGTGTGTGTGTGTGTGTGTGTGTGTGTGTGTGTGTGTGTGTGTGTGTG